>JAJQKJ010000502.1:0-35000 GCA_029574335.1 Rana kukunoris
CCCCCCCCAAATCCCCCCCCCCCCCCCCCCCCCCCCCCCCCCCCCCCCCCCATGGAACCCCCCCCCCCACCACATCCCCAATACAGAATTAGGAGACCAACCGCTTCCCCATACAGAGGCAGAATAGAGACCCCCCCCCCCCCCCAATACAGAAAGGCAGAACCCAGAAATAGAAGACCTACCACCCCCCCCCACTCCCCACACCCCCCCCCCCCCCCCCCCACGATTACAGAATAGAGACCACGCTTCCCAATACAGAGGCAGAAAGAATCAGAAATAGAGACCCCCCGTTCCCCAATACAGAATAGAGACCACCCCCCCCGCTTCCTGATACAGAGGCAGAATAGAGACCACGCCCCCCTTAATACCCCCCCCCCCTAGAGACCACCGAATCCCAATATCAGAGGCAGAATAGAGACCAACCCCCCCCCCCCCCCCCCACCCTACAGAATAGAGACCACCCCCCTTCCCCCAATACAGAGGCAGAATAGAGGGACCACCGCCCCACCTACAGAATAGAGACCACCGCTTCCCCAAAATACAGCGGCCCAGAATAGAGACCACTGCCCCCCCCTCACAGATACAGAATAGAGACCACCCGCTTCCCCAATACTGAGGCAGAAAATTAGAGACCACCGCCCCCCCCCCCCCCCCCCCCCCCCCCAGAATACAGAATAGAGGACCACCGCTTCCCAAATACAGAGGCAGAATAGAGACCACCCCCTCCCCCCCCCCCACGATACAGAAGAGACCACGCTTCCCAAATACAGAGGAGGAAGAATAGAGACCACCCCCCGCCCCCCCCCCCCCCCCCCCCCCCCAGAATAGAGACCCCCTTCCCCAGAGGCAGAATAGAGACCCCGCCCCCCCCCCCCCCGATACAGAATAATATAGAGACCACCCCGCTTCCCAAATACAGAGGCAGAATAGAGACCACAGCCCCCCCCCCCCAGAGAAGTACAGAATAGAGACCACCGCCCCAAATTCCCCCCCCCCCCCCCCCCCAGAATAGAGACCACCCCCCCCCCCCCCCCCCCCCCCCCCCCCCCCCCCGATACAGAAGAGACCACCGCTTCCCAAATACAGAGGGGCAGAACAGAATAGAGACCACCAGCCCCCCCCCCCCCCCCCGATACAGAATAGAGACCACCGCTTCCCAAATACAGAGGCAGAATAGAGACCACCCCCCCCCCCCCCCCCCCCAATCCCACCCCCCTCCCCCCCCCCCCCCCCCCCCCACCCCCCCCCCCCCCCCCCCCCCCCCCACCCCCCAGCCCCCCACCCCCCACCCCCCCCCCCCCCCCCCCCCCCCCCCCCCCCCCCCCCCGATACAGAATAGAGACCACCGCTTCCCCAATACAGAGGCAGAATTAGACTGAATACAGAATAGAGACCACCGCCCCCCCCCCCCCACGATACAGAAGAGACCACCGCTTCCCAATACAGAGGCAGAATAGAGACCACCGCCCCCCAATACAGAATAGAGACCACCGCTTCCCAAATACAGCGGCAGAATAGAGACCACCGCTTCCCAAATACAGAGGCAGAGGCAGAGGAGGCAGCATGGTGCTCTGCTCATACATAGCTGCTATACATCAGCCTGGGGTGGACTGGACATGCCCCTTAAGCGAGTTCTAAGTATATTGCCGGATGACATTGTACACTCTCCCCTCCTCCACACATCACACTGACAGCGCTCCTCACTCACCTCTCACCAATGATCCAATCCAAGAGCGTAATACTCCCCTCCCCCAATCCGCCCGTCTCCAGTCCCGGGCACAGACTGAACTACACACACCGATCCTTCCCCTCCACACTAACCTCCTGACCACACCCACACACTGCTTGCTCGACCTCCTTATTGGTTCTCCGTGATTACCCGCCCACTGTTTTTTTTTATCCACATCCTATATAAACAATGGCCTCAACGAATGGAGAGATTGCGTTCCACAGTAGCACGCCCACACATCTGGCGCGGCTTTTTATTGGCTTACCCTGCCCACCTTCATGGACAACGACCTATGGACAACGGCTTCACCGAGAGCGCTGACTGAGTGAGTACCAATGTGCCACGCCCACCATTGGCCCGCTGAAGAAGGCGCGTCCACGGTGTCCTATGGAACGCGGGTCCGAGGGGTGTGTTATCTCGTGGTTCTGGGCAGATATTCTATGAAGAACCGATAGAGGGCGCTGTGATAGATTATAATGGCAGAAACCCTCAGGTCTCTAAATATTATTATTAGTTTTATTATTATTAACAATAATAATGTTTTATGTATATTATTAATTATATTATTTAAAATACTAATCATTAATGAAATGTTGATTATGTGTTAATAATTAATTATTGAATAATTTAACTTATACATGTATTATTATTATTTCACTATAATGAATAAATAATAATGTTTATTTTATTATATTATTATTACTCATTAATGGGTTGTTGATTATATATTATTCATTAAGAATAAATGATTATTAAATACATTCATTTATATATATTAATTATTAATTTATCACACATTTACATTATTTTTTCAAATTATTATTATTAATATTAAATTATGAATACATAATAATGTTTTATTTATATTATTTAAATTGTTATTATTTAATGACATGTTGATTATATATGAATAATTATTGAATATATTTATTATTCATTAATGCATATTATTACATTCATTAAGTGGATTATTATTATAATGAATAAATATTTTTATTTATATTATTTAAATTATTAATGTAATGAAATGTTGATTATGTATTAATAATTAATTATTGAATAATTTAACATACATTTTTATTATGATTATTATTATTATTATTATTTCACTATAATGAATAAATAATAATGTTTTATTTTATTATTTGTACTCATTAATGGAATGTTGATTATATATTATTCATTAAGAATAATTGATTATTCAATAAATAAATGTATTTATTAATTATTAATGTATCACACATTTACATCAATGTGTCAGATTATTATTTTTATTATTATTTCTAAATTATTATTATGAATACATAATAATATTTTATTTATATTATTTAAATTATTATTTAATGACATGTTGATTATATATGAATAATTATTGAATACATTTATTATTCATGAATGCATTATTATTATGTCACGCATTTACATTCAATAAGTGGATTATTATTATTTTAATGAATAAATATTTTTATTTATTTTTATTATTTAAATTATTAATGTAATGAAATGTTGAATATGTATTAATAATTATTATTGAATACATTCATTTATACATTAATTGTTCATTAATGTATTATTATTATTATTATTATTATTATTTCATACATTTAATAATAGGCTTTACTGATGGGCATTGTCTAAGCTGCACTGATAAGGCTGCACTGATGGGCACTGATAGGCTGTAGTGATGGACACTGATGAGGCAGCACCGATGGGCATCGATAGGCTGCACTGATGAAGCTGCACTGAAGGGCACTGATGGGCACTGATGAGGCTGCACCGATGGCCACTGATGAGGCTGCACCGATGGCCACTGATGAGGCTGCACCGATGGCCACTGATGAGGCTGTACCGATGGCCACTGATGAGGCTGCACTGAGAGGGCACTGATGAGGCTGCACTGAGAAGGCACTGATGAGGCTGCACTGAGAGGGCACTGATAAGGCAGCAGTGATGGGCACTGATGAGGCTGCACTGAGAGGGCACTGATAAGGCAGCAGTGATGGGCACTGATAAGGCAGCACTGATGGGCACTTATGCGCACTAATGGGGCCCTGATTATCAGTGTAAACAATGTACTGACAGATTATCGGCACTCCTTTCCTCGCACAGACAGAGAGTACAAGGAAAGGACTGCTGCTAACCGGCAAGTCTGTTTACATGTGATCAGCTGTGATTGGCCCTTTCCCCCCGATTTGTGATCAGCTGACCTCTGGGGGAGGTCCCTGTTCCAATTCCTGAGTCCTAGCCTTATTCTTCAAGGGAAAAACCCTTACCCCTAACCCTAACCCTCATGTACAGGTCCCACTGATTGGCTACAGGCTTAGCCCTGTACTAAAATGGTTACAATATCTCAGGAAAATAAAACACATCATAGCCACTAGATGGCGCTTATGGTCATAGGAGATAATTGTAAGACACAGAAATTGACAAGTCTGTCTGACTTGCTGGAGCTTCTAATGCACATTGCGAGAAGCTCACAGCGTGCATTGAAATCATAGTGAAGCCATTTCAGTCCAGGAGAGGAGCCGATACAATTGTGAAAATCTCTGGCGGTGGGTAAGTGCACATGAAGGTCACCGGTGCCCTGGCATACTGCTGGTGGGAGCCCACCTACCCGACAAGACACGGGAAGCCACGCACCCACACATAGCAGGATATTCGCTCTCACACAGAACATATCCACACCCCGCCTGCGTCGTTAGGAAGCAATGTGCGCTAATTAGTTCCATTCCGGTCGCAGATGTCACTGCGTGTTTGTGTAACAAGACTGCAATGCATTTTCCATTTTAACATCTTGTATGTTTAGCTTCTCCGGAGTGAGGATGACAATGGGGTTTGTTTAATTGGCGGATCCTGAGTACAGGAGAAGATGAAATCTGCTGCCTCTCTGCTCTGTACGGAATGTCCTGTCACCGCATTTAAAGGGTCTGAGCACCCAGAATTTACATTGTAGTTATGGGCGGAGTTTGGTGGGTTCGAGCTTGCCCCCTGCCTCAACCGTGACTTAGACTGCAAGTACTCTCTTGTCTGCTGCCTGCCTCAACCTTAGCCTGGACTCCAAACCACTTTCTTGCCTGCCACCTGCCTCGACCTCTACTTGGACTGCAACTACTCTCTTGTCTGCTGCCTGCCTCAACCTTAGCCTGGACTCCAAACTACTCCCTTGCCTGGTGGCTGCCTTCCTCAACCGTAGCCTGGTCTCCAAACCACTTTCTTGCCTGACACCTACCTCGACCTCTACTTGGACTGCAAACACTCTCTTGTCTGCTGCCTGCCTCGACCTTTACTTAGACTGCAACTATTCTCTTGTCTGCTGCCTGCCTCGACCTTTACTTAGACTGGACTCCAAGCCACTTTCTTGCCTGCCAACTGCCTCAATCTCTACCTGGACTATAAACTACACTCTTGCCTGCTGCCTGGCTCAACCTTAGCCTGGACTCCAAACCACTTTCTTGCCTGACACCTACCTCGACCTCTACTTGGACTGCAAACACTCTCTTGTCTGCTGCCTGCCTCAACCTTTACTTAGACTGCAACTATTCTCTTGTCTGCTGCCTGCCTCGACCTTTACTTAGACTGCAACTATTCTCTTGTCTGCTGCCTGCCTCGACCTTTATTTAGACTGGACTCCAAGCCACTTTCTTGCCTGCCAACTGCCTCAATCTCTACCTGGACTATAAACTACACCCTTGCCTGCTGCCTGGCTCAACCTTAGCCTGGACTCCAAACCACTTTCTTGCCTGCCACCTGCCTCGACCTCTACTTGGACTGTGACTGCTCTCTTGCCTGCTGCCTGCCTCAACCTTAGCCTGGACTCCAAAACACTCTCTTGCCTGCCACCCGTCTCGACTAGTGTTGCTCACGAATATTCGCATTGCGAATATTCGCTACGAATATTGCATATTCGAGTATTCGCGAATAACTCGAATATCGCGGCGAATATTCGCTATTTCGAATTTCGCAATTAATTTCGCAATCAATTTCGCATTCGCACTAGCCAGATTCCCACGCACCATCGGGGCCATTGATTGCACACATGTGGCACTCCAGCCCCCCCAGGAGACAGAGCACATATACCGCAATCGGAAGCATTGGCATTCCATCAATGTACAGGTGATACTCGATGCCCAAGGCCTCATATGGCACGTCCGTGCCAAACACCCAGGATCCAGCCATGACAGCTACATATACAATCAGAGCCCCATCCCAATGGAATTCGATCAGAACGTGTATGGGGACACCTGGCTGGTTGGTGAGTGACATGGGTGGTAGGAATGACTATCCCCTCCCATGATGCACACATCACAAGGGGCACATGCATGACTAACATCCTCCTGTCTTTTCCCTTACAGGTGACTCTGCATATGCACTGGGACCCCATCTCATGACTCCTATCCGGAACCCCCCAAACCCCAGGAGAGGAAAGATACAATCGCACCTTTGGCCTCCTAAAGTCACGTTTCCGATGCCTGGATAAGTCTGGGGGTACCCTCTTGTATTCCCCAAACTTCGTGTGCCAGATCATCGGTGCATGTTGCATGCTGCACAACTTCGCAGAAAGAAAGGGCCTGCAGATTGACCTACGTGATGACCTGACCCCTGAACCAGACCATCCCCCCCATAACCGAGGGTCCCCCATCTTTTGAGGGAAGAGCAGCCAGGAGACAGCTCACATTGGGCATCTTTGCACGTTAAACACACACATTAATCATGGCACAATGAGAATGCATGCATGCACACCACTGTGGTCCCTAGCACATACACATCACATCCTCATCACATTGGATTGGCACCGGTCCACCATGCAGGACTTGTGAGCAGCAACGCCACGCCAAGGCTCCAATTATGTCACTGAACATTCATACACCATTCACACGGACCTGGGGATCACTTCTCCCTGGTCCTGGGGAACCCTTCTCCACCAAAATTGAGGGTGACATCCCTTTTCCGGCAGGAATGTCACCCCCACATTCAAACAGCATTCACAACCCAAAAAAAATAAAAAGATAACCAGCAAAATTAAAAAATTTCCAGCCAAAAATAAAAAATAAAAGAGGGGAAAAAGAAATTATTGCCCTTGACGTGAGCCACGCCTGGGGCGCCCCCGGCCACGGCCCCAGCTCCTCAGGGGAGACTCATGGGGGAGGGGGAAAACCGGGGAAGGAGGAGCAGCCCCTGATCTCTGCCCACCTGGCGGCCTGCCCTCCAAGGCCACGGCTATTCTGTCCAGGGCAGCACCAAGTGTTGCCGTGTTGGCCTGGATAGCCTGGGTAAGGGCCCTCACATCCTGCCCAACGCCTGCTGATGTCGTCTGCAGTTCATTTAGGCAGGTTGTGAAAGCCCGGGAGTGGGAGTCAAGGTCCCCAGCGTATCCTTGATGGAGGACAGGCTCTCCTCCATCCGCATCAATGTCTGGCTGACCTGTCCCAGATGGCGGGTCTGGAGGAACTGGTCCCTTCTCAGAGTGGCAGGCAGGAGATCAGCCAGCCCCCTGGTCTTCTGGGACGACTTCCTGCCTCCAGCTGATGCTTGTGGCCGGGGAGAAGGGGAGGCCCTTGGGAGGGGAGCCGTGTTGGGGGAGGAGGGGGGGGGCTCCCCCTTAGGGAGGGCTGCCTGCTGCCAGCCAGAGGGGAAGAGTCCTCAAAAACCAAACGTCCAGTGCCTGACATGGACTCCTCCTCCTCTTGAACCTCCTCCGCAGGCTCCGGCGTTGTCGGGGGGGCCTCATTAGGCTGCTGTCCTGGGGATGGTGCGGTCAGGCCAGATGGCCCTGCACCCTCCTGCACATCTGTGGATGATACAAAACATTCACAGGTTGGAGGATCCACACACTTGCCACATATTCCCTTTCACCCCCTCCCCCACACATGCTACACACCTGATATTAAACGAAAAAACGTACCTGGCACCACGGGCTCCGGACTTGAGTCAAAGCCGGGCAGGCCCTCAACTTCATGCCGATGAAAGGTCAGGGCCACCGCACGCTCCTCCGCTGTCAGCCTAATACGTCATGGTGGGCCCCCTCCTGTGCCCCTGGCATGGGCAAGCATTCTGGCCAACTTCTGTTTGACCAGACGCCGGAGGTCATTAATCTTTTTGTCAATCCCAGACCAGGTCCATGTCTCCCCCTCCCCCGCTGAATTGACCTGCTCAGTGATCATGTCCAAAATCTCCCTCCTCCTGGCCGGGGTGGTGTTGGCACAGTCTGGGCCGTGGAGGAAACGCCCATAATCGCTAATGGCCCGGGCAAGAATTCTTTTTTCCCCCACAGTAAAATTGAGTTTTCGCTTTCTCTCTGTCATACTGCAAAAAAAACTCAGTCCCAGTCAACAAAAATCTGTCACAAAAACAAGCACAACCAATCAAGCAAGAACACACACAAAGAGAAAACTAACACCCAAAAAATCACACAAGCACTCAGCAAAAATCAGTCACAAAAACAAACAGCAAAAAATCAGCAAGAAAACAAATGAACAGAAATATATCAAACAAACAAACAGTCTCCCGAGTTGTGAGCATGCGCACAGAGGTGCTGACCATGGTCTCCTTCAAGCACGCATGCGCGAGCCTGCCGGCCCTTCATTTGCATGGGGTCACGGCTCATTTCAATGTAACCCGCCCACGTCCTTCCCAATTTGTATTACTCCGCCTTACGCCTCTGAAATAACGTTACGCATGCGCAATTTTCTGCGCAAGAGCTACGAGAATAGGGTGATTACGCAGCTACATTGCGCAAGTCTAACGTAAAGGCGGTGCGCTACGCCGGTCCAATAATGCGAAGATGTACCTGAATCTGGGCCTTTGTGTCTTGGGTGAGTCCACATCACCTGTCAGGGGTGCCAATCCTAACGAAGGGGTTCTCTTGTGAATGGAGGTTGGAAGGAGCCAGAAACAGCAGTAATCTTTACTTGTGTCCATCCATAGATAGAGATTTTTGGGAGGGAGAACCACGACACAAAATGACTGGCTCCACCCTCCAGCAGCATAAGATTGCATGGCCAAGCCGAGTTGTATTACCCAGGTGACCCCCATAACACTCCCATGTTACATAGTCCATCAAGTCCAACCTCTGTGTGTGATTATATGTCAGTATTACGTTGTATATCCCTGTATGTTGTGCTCTTCAGGTGCTTATCTCATCATTTTTTTTAAACTATCAATGACCCCCCTGCTGAGACCACTGACTGTGGAAGGGAATTCCACATCCTTGCCGGTTTTATAGTAAAAAAAACCTCTACGTAGTTTAAGGTTAAACCTCTTTTCTTCTAATTTTAGTGAGTGGCCACGTGTCTTGTTAAACTCCACCACTACAATAAACTGACCACTACACTACACTGACCACTACACTGACCACTACACTATACTGACCACTACACTGACCACTACACTATACTGACCACTACACTGTACTGACCACTATACTATACTGACCACTATACTACACTGACCACTATACTACACTGACCACTACACTATACTGACCACTACACTGACCACTATACTATACTGTCCACTATATGGATCACTACACTGACCACAATACTACACTAACTACCACACTGACCACTATGCTACACTGAGCACTACACTGACCACTAAACTACACTGTCCACTATACTGACCACAACACTATAATGACCACTATACTACACTGACCACTACACTACACTAACTACCACACTGACCACTATGCTACACTGTCCACTATACTACACTGTCCACTATACTGACCACTATACTACACTGACCACTACACTACACTGTCCACTATACTGACCACTATACTACACTGTCCACTATACTGACCACTATAGTACACTGACCACTAAACTGACCACTACACTAAACTGACCACTACACTACACTGACCACTATGCTACACTGACCACTACACTACACTAAATAGAATAGAGTAGCATAGAATATAATAGAGGAGAATAGAGTAGCACAGAATAGAGTAGCACAGAATAGAGTAGCACAGAATAGAGTAGCACAGAATAGAGTAGCGTAGAATAGAGTAGAATAGAATAGAGTAGAATAGAGTAGAGTAGCATAGAATAGAGTAGAATTGAATAGAGTGGCATAGAATAGAGTAGAATAGAATAAAGTAGAGTAGAGTAGGATAGAATAGAGTAGAATAGAATATAGTAGAGTAGAAAAGAATAGAGTAGAATAGAATAGAGTAGATTAAAGTAGAATAGAATAGAGTAGAATAGAATAGAACTTTTGGATGGAGTCTTATTGCTAACAAACAGAAGAGAAGAATGCCTGTGCATGCAAAGTGATCTGAGTCAGTGACAGTAATTCCTATCCCGGTTGTAGTAAGGTAATCCTCCGTACTGTATACCTCTGTATATGTCATGAGCTCCTCCCATTGGCCCCCACAGAGAGGCGGAGATTTCAGTGTCACATACAGCAATTGGTCGCTTTGTATAAAACGGAGCCCCGCCCAGATCATGTCTGTGGGATTCAATGATGATTCCTGCAGACAGACAGACACCACATGGCGGAGTAGGTCAGGGCAGATAATATCTAAGGGGTGATAGGGGGATGAATAAGAACACATTTTATTTAGGGGGGAAAAAAACAAGATGCAAAAGTAACAATGTTTGTATCTCTCTGTCTCCCGTCTGATCAATGTTTATAAACAATGTTACTTTGTATCTCTCTATATTTGCATATCCCCTCTGAAGACCGGCCCACTGCTTACATCAGGACAGAGATCACCTCCGAGGAGTACTGAGGCCAGGTCCTGTGATGCTCTCAGGATACTCCCTACCGGCCCCTCCCACCAGCCATGATCTGCCTGCATTGCAAAGAGAATCACAGAGACCCAGTGATGCCAATACCAGGTACAATATAAGGTATGAACAGAGAGCTTCTATAAGGGGGGGGGGGGGGGGAGCGGATCAGGGAAGGGAAAAGGATAAGAATAAGAATACATTTCAGCTTTGTGTTGTATTGCACTATTGTGGTCTATGGGGACCAAGTTATTCCTTGTGATGGCGCCACCTACTGTTCGGTGTTTATGATGACACCCTCCCCCCGCTCTGTGCTGCTCCTACCTATTGTGCAGTCTCTGATCATTTTACACACATTATTATTATTATTATTATTATTTTCTGTATTGTTCAGAAGTTTCAATAAATACAAATTCAACCTAAACTTCAGATTTAATATATACTGTATACAGTGTGTATATATAGATACAGACAGGGGTGGACTGACCCATCGGGCCCTCGGCACCGCCAGGTCCCGAGGCCATTAGGGGCCCGGCCGCATTAGAGGCCACTTGAAGTGGTTGTAAGAATAAAGATAATAATACCGCTAACGGTGCGCTGCTCCCCGCCGGACCCTCCTTCCCTCCTGTCCACCGCAGGGGCTTGTACTGTACGTGACATCACCTGGGATGGGCGGAGAGAGAGGAGGGGCCAGCGGGGAGCAGCGCATCGTTAGCGGTATTATTACAGGCATCGGGGTAAGTGTCCCCCTGTGTGTTCTTCCCCCCCACAGTGTCCCCCTGTGTGCTCTCCCCACCGTGTCCCCCTGTCTCCCCCCTCCACAGTGTCCCCCTGTGTGTTCTCCCCACCATGTCCCCCTGTCTCCCCCCTCCACAGTGTCCCCCTGTGTGCTCTCCCCACAGTGTCCCCCTGTGTGCTCTCCCCACCGTGTCCCCCTGTCTCCCCCCTCCACAGTGTCCCCCTGTGTGCTCTCCCCACCGTGTCCCCCTGTCTCCCCCCCCCACAGTGTCCCCCTGTGTGCTCTCCCCACAGTGTCCCCCTGTGTGCTCTGCCCCCCACAGTGTCCCCCTGTGTGGTTCACCCTCCCTACAGTGTCCCCCTTCGTGCTCTCCCCCCCCACAGTGTCCCCCTGTGTGCTCTCCCCACAGTGTCCCCCTGTCTTCCCCCCCCCAAGTGTCCCCCTGTGTGCTCTCCCCACAGTGTCCCCCTGTCTTCCCCCCCCCCAAGTGTCCCCCTGTGTGCTCTCCCCAGGGCCGCCATCAGGGGGGTACAGGCAGTAAACCTGTAAGGGGCCCGGGGGTCCCCAGGGGCCCGGATGGGAACCCCCTAAAAAAAATACAATAACATTATTAGATAAGAACCTTTTTTCTTATAAAAATGTTTTACATTTTTTTATATATATATATATATATATTTTTTTAGTAAAAGGCTCAGAGGTCCCCAGGGCCCCATGTTATTTTTGTTTATATATTTTTTAATTATTAAAGGGCCCAGAGGTCCCCAGGCAACCCCCTTGTTTTTTTTATAAATGTTTATTTCTTTTTTATATATATATATTTATATCGCGGCAGCCCCCCCCCGCTTCTCAATTTCAGGCGGCAGCACCCCCCCCCCCCCGGTTCTCTGCTCCAGGGGGCACATGCCTGAAGCTGTGTAGGGGCCCTATAATTCCTGATGGCGGCCCTGGCTCTCCCCACAGTGTCCCCCTGTGTGTTAAAGATTTGTAGTTATGAAAAGTCAGTCTTGTGATCCAGGCACCCCTGCCACACAGCACAGCCTGGGAAGGATTAACAGGAAAGCTGTGCTGGGCAAGCACTGGATTTGTGTGTGTGTGTCGTACCATCAAATTCACTTTTTTTGCAATCATCTGTGAAATCCTAAAAGACTCTACAAACTTAGTCTGGGTTGTCACACGAAATGAATTAGAAATGACTATAAATAATTTTTTATTTGTAGCAAAAATATGAATAGAAACACACAAATACATATTTATTATCTGAATGATAGAGCGCAGGTTCTGCCTGTCTGACATTTGCTGAGTACAGCAACAAAAATAAAAAAATGTTGGTCAGCTGGCCTGATACCCGGTGTGGATCGCACCCCCCCCCCCCCTCCTAATTACACCACTGCTGCAAGCAACAGATCCTCATCCCACCACTAGAGGCATCACTGCTCCTCATCCCATCTTCTCTCTTGTCAGTTAGGGCAGCCCCCAGGCAGCAGGGCGGGTCAGTAAAAAATGGAAGGGGGGCAGCTGCCCCTCCTGACCCCCCCACTTCCCCAGTCCAGTCCCTTGGTCTAATAATTGATGGTTACATTCCAATTTACAGGTAGAGTCCCCCGCTGGCTCCTTGTGACGTTCCACCAGCAACATTCCCATTGGAGCTTCTCACTGTTGCTGTCTGTGTGGCTGACATTTCTTTACTAGAATCACTCCCTAGGACACACTTAACCCCTTCAGCGCCCCCTAGTGGTTAACCCCTTCACTGCCAGTGCCATTTTGACAGTCATCAGTGCATTTTTGTAGCACTGATCGCTGTAAAAATGGCAATTGTCCCAAAAATGTGTCAAAAGTGTCCACCAAAAAGTCAGTCACAATAAAAATCGTTGATCAACACCATTACTAGTAAAAAAAAAAAAAAATATATATATATTATTAAAAATGCCATAAAACTATCCCCTATTATGTAGACACTATGGCCCTGATTCATAAAGCACTTACGCCGACGTATCTCAAGATACGCCGCATAACTACAAATATGCGCCGCCGTATCTATGCGCCCTACCAATAGAACTTAAATACGCCAAAAACTGACTTCATCCGACCAACGTAACTTGCCTACGCTGCGTATAGTGGACGCATAGTTACACTGGACGCATTTGGTACTCCCATTGATTTGTGATGCAAATGAGGGAGATACGCCGATTCACAAACGTACTTGCGGCCGACGCATGTTTTAAGTGATTTGCGTAAGGGTTACGTTCGGCGTAAAATTATTCCCCATATTGGAGGCGCAACTCATGCAAAGGTA
Organism: Rana kukunoris; assembly: GCA_029574335.1. NCBI lineage: Eukaryota > Metazoa > Chordata > Amphibia > Anura > Ranidae > Rana > Rana kukunoris. Next base: position 13,503 of record JAJQKJ010000502.1, read on the forward strand.
TGGACCAGGGAACGAACGCCATCGTATTTTAAGTCGTTTATATTGTACGTGAATAGGGCTGTGCGTAGGTTACGTTCACGTCGTAGGCAGTGATCCGACGTATCTCAGCCAGTTGTTTCGACGTGATCGTGAGCATGCGTACCGGGATGCGTCCAAGGTACGAGGCATGCGCAGTTCATTTTAAGTACTTGTCTGCAGCTCAGCCCATCATTTGCATGGGGTCATGCTTTATTTAAATGTATCACGCCCACTTCCACTTCCGCCTAGGAATATACGCTACGCCGGCGCAGAGTTGGGAGCATTTGCTCTGTGAATACCATGCTTCCCTCTCCTCTCCGCGCTGCGCCGGCATAGCGTAAATAAGATACGCTACGGCAGCATTAAATATGCGCCGATGTATGTGAATCCGGGCCTATAACTTTTGTGCAAACCAAGAAATATACACTTATTACCATTTTTTTTACCAAAAATATGTAGAAGAATACGTATCGGCCTAAACTGAGGGAAAAAATGCTTTTAAAAAAAATTGGGATATTTATTATATCAAAAAGTATAAAATATTGCTGTTTTTTCAAAATTGTCGCTCTATTTTTGTTTATAGCGCAAAAAATTAAAACCGCAGAGGTGATCAAATACCACCAAAAGAAAGCTCTATTTGTGGGGGAAAAAGGACACCAATTTTGTTTGGGAGCCACGTCGCACGACCGCGCAATTGTCAGGTAACCTGACGCTGTGCCGAATCGCAAAAAGTGGCCTGGTCTTTGGCCAGCGAAATGGTCCGGGACTGAAGTGGTTAAAAAAATCTAAAACTCTAATTGCGCTTGTAAGACCCCTGCACAAATTCGGTGCGACATAAAGTATTACAATGATCTCTATTTTATTCTCTAGGGTCTCTGCCAAATATGGGGCGTTCCCTCTGATTAACGCTGAGAATATGTTAATCAGCGAGAATCGGCAATTCACGATCGTATTCGGGCCCGACGCAGTGACTTTCCGACGTTTCCGTAAGAGATACGCGGCGTAAAGAAAAACAAGCCCCCTAGTGGAGTATCCTATGTTAAGTATGGCCGTCGTCATCGCGTCGAATTTAAAAATGTTTGCGTCGTTTGCGTAAAACGTCCGTGAATGGGGATTGACGTCATTGACGTTCCCTGACAGAATTTGGAGCATGCGCACTGACAGTCGACACATGCGCAGTACGTTCGCCGCGGGATCGCGCCTAGTTTAAATAATACACGCCCCCTACCCGCCCAATTTGAATTCCGCCGGCTCATTTTCGCTACGCCGCCGCAACTTTAGGAGCAAGTGCTTTGTGAATAACAGCACTTGCTCCTAAAGTTTCGGCGGAGTAACGTAAATGACAAACGTTACTCCAAAATAAAGATCCGCTCTCCTACCTGAATCTGGCCCATAATGTTTGGGGGTTCTATGTAATTTTCTAACAAAAATTACAGATTTGAACTTGTAGACAACAAAAGTCAGAAATAGGCCTGGTCCAGAAATGGTTAACAAAGCTTTTTACTCCCCTGGAGAAAGGCATTTAGAGGAGGGAAAAAAAAGTGTGGCTTGTGCATGAGGCCTAAAAGTTCAGTTCAGTTCTGCCTGGATGGAGTCTACACTTTTTTTTTGTGTTTTATGATGGCGTTCAATAATTCAGATGTGTGATATTTCAATAATGAAGCACATTTACACACTTTAAATCTCAGGACCATGACGTGTAAGAAATAAATAAAAAGCAAATAAAATAATAATATAAAATATAAAACACAGGAAGCAGGGTATGGAGAATGCGGCATGAACTGTCATACATGAAAAGCGTTATTTTTTCTCGGACTCCTGCATGCGTCGGGTTAGGTCGTCGATCCGGACGTTCTTCAGGTGGACGAGCTGCTCCATCCGCCGTAGCTTTGCCTGCAAAATCTGAAAGACATTTTGACGTATTTATTTTGCCGAAGAGTGATCTATGAAAATAAGTTAACCCATGGCAGCATTCCACTTCCTATTATTGTGTAGGGGCCCTGCAAGGGCGGATCCTAGGGTCACAAGCGCCTGGGTGCAGAAATATTTCTGGCGCCCCACATGGGTGTGGTCATTTTACTAACTCCTCCCCTTTGTTTCAATGGCAACGACCCAACCACATAAATGCTCCTCCACAAAGGGCCAGATTCACAGAGCGATTACGCTGGCGTAACAGGAGATGCACGGCGTAAGTCTAGATTTGCGCATGCGTTTCGATGCTCCGCATCCCCAAAACGAGATACGCAAGAAATCTACTTTTTTTTGTCCAGCGTAATTTAGATAGACAGGCGTATCCGTCCGCGCAAAACTGCGCTAGACACACCATTGATTTGCTATTCAAATATGCTAATGAGGGAGTTACGGGGATCCACAAAAGAACGTTGGTGCAGCGCAGGCTACACGCTGTGCACAACAGCTGCACGTTCTGTCTAAAATTAGACCATATAAAAGGTGGTCTAAAATTAGACAATTCGTCTACATGTCAGATAAAGCAACAATGTTAGTGAGGAGCTGAGCAGTCACACGTGTTGCACAACAATCTGTATGCCAACATGCCAGGGACATCCTCGCTCATAGCTATACTACTGACTTTAGAGGAGCAAAGAAGGAGGAGGGCACGGAGAATGGCACGTGAGAGGGTATACCGCACACGCATAGACCTCTTTGGCATGAGTGATTCTGAGGTGTATCGCATCTTCAGATTCACCCCTCATGCCATCATGGAATTAACCATAACCTTGCAGGAGGACATCACCAGCCCAACACACCCCTCACATGCAGTGCAGCCACTGGTCAAGGTCCTGGCAACACTCCATTTTCTTGCCAGTGGCTCTTTTCAGCGTACAAGTGGAGTGGTGGCTGGGATGTCACAATCCTCCATGAGCAGATGTGTGCACCATGTTGTCCCTGCAATCCTCAGACGCATGGCCAACCAAATCATCAAACCCACCACTGAGGACCTGCGGCTGAAGGCAATGACAGATTTCTACAGAATTGCCAGATTCCCACGCACCGTGGGGGCCATTGATTGCACACATGTGGCACTCCAGCCCCCCCATGAGACAGAGCACATGTACCGCAATCGGAAGCATTGGCATTCCATCAACGTACAGGTGATAGTCGATGCCCAAGGCCTCATATGGCACGTCCGTGCCAAACACCCCGGATCCAGCCATGACAGCTACATCTACAATCAGAGCCCCATCCCAATGGAATTCGAACAGAACGTGTATGGGGACACCTGACTAGTTGGTGAGTGACATGGGTGGCAGCAGTGCTTTAAGTGGGCCGGAACGCGGCGGTACTCAGTACCGCCACTTCCAAAAATGGCCCTGGAGAGTACCAGCACCTCTCCGTGCGCCCAGTACGTGGGTTTCCCATACCGGAACGCACTGGCGTAGCGGGGGGGGGGGGGGCTCCTGCACCGGGCGAAAAATTGCAGGGGGGCAAAATCCTGGCGTCCGCGGAATTCGCCGCCGCCGCCTTAGGAAAGGCCGCGGCTTTGGCCTACTTGGTACACCCGGCAGCGGCGCGCGATGAGTTTTTTTTTTAGACCTTCCGCCTGGTTGGCTGGTGGAACTGTCTGTCTCCCTTGATGTGGGAGTGGCGGGAAACACCAGCCAACTAGGCAGAAGGGCTAAAAAAAAACAGATAACGGCGCAGGAGATTGGCGGGCGGTGGAGTGGGAGGCGCTGTACCTCTGTGCTGCGCTGATTGGCCTGGAAGTTGGAACATGAGTTTACAGCGCGGCGGCAAGTTTCTCCATCTCCAGCAAGGTAAGCAAAACACTGCTGTACCACAGGGGAGAGAGAGAAGGGGGGCGGTGTAAATCTAAAGGGGTGCACTGCCTGATCCCCACCTATCCACCTCAGAGCCTGTCATTTTAGTAAGACTGCTGGGACTTGTAGTTCTCCATCTTCTCCTGGGGCTCATGGAGATTGGAGAACTACAAGTCCCAGCAGGTTATACATACAATAATGCTCTGAGGTGGATGGGTGTGGATTGCATGCACCTGAGCCCCAGGAGAAGATGGAGAACTACAAGTCCCAGCAGGTTATACATACAATAATGCTCTGAGGTGGATGGGTGTGGATTGCATGCACCTGAGCCCCAGGAGAAGATGGAGAACTACAAGTCCCAGCAGGTTATAATATAAGGCTCCGAGGTGGATGGATGTCCGGACACCCATCCATCTCAGGGCCTTATATTATAACCTGCTGGGACTTGTAGTCCTCCATCGTCTCCTGGGGCTCAGGTGCATGCCCACAAGTCCCAGCAGTAAGAAAAACTGAACAAAGATGGTGGATCGCATGATAGATCGCATAATAGAGTACCGGCACCTCTTTTGGCCCACTTAAAGCACTGGGTGGCAGGCATGACTGTTCCCCCCCCATGATGCACACATCACAAGGGGCACATGCATGACTAACATCCTCCTGTCTTTTCCCTTCCAGGTGACTCTGCATATGCACTGGGACCCCATCTCATGACTCCTATCCGGAACCCCCAAACCCCAGGAGAGGAAAGATACAATGAAGCCCACGCCCAAACACGTGCAGTGGTGGAGCGCACCTTTGGCCTCCTGAAGTTTCCGATGCCTGGATAAGTCTGGGGGGACCCTGTTGTATTCCCCAAACTTTGTGTGCCAGATCATCGGTGCATGTTGCATGCTGCACAACTTTGCACTGAGAAAGGGCCTGCAGATTGACCTACGTGATGACCTGACCCCTGAACCAGACAATCCCCCCCCCCCTAACCGAGGCTACCCCGTCTTCTGAGGAAAGAGCAGCCAGGAGACAGCTCACATTGGGCATCTTTGCACGTTAAACACACACATTAATCATGGCACAATGAGAATGCATGCATGCACACCACTGTGGTCCCTATATCACACACACCACATCCTCATCAAATTGGATTAGCACAAGCCCACCATGCAGGACTTGTGAGCAGCAACGCCACGCCAAGGCTCCAATTATGTCACTGTACATTCATACACCATTCACACGGACCTGGGAATCACTTCTCCCTGGTCCTGGGGAACCCTTCCCCACCAAAACTGAGGGTGACACCCCTTTGTCGGCAGGAATATCACCCCCACATTCCAAAAACATTCACATCACAAAAAAAAAAAATGTCCAGCAAAAAAAAAAGAAAAAAAAGGGGGAAAACAAATTAATGCCGTTGGCGTGAGCCACGCCTGGGGCGCCCACGGCCAAGGCCTTGGCTCCTCAGGGGAGACTCATGGGGAGGGGGGGTAATCCGGGGAAGGAGGAGCAGCCCCTGGTCTCTGCCCACCTGGCGGCCTGCCCTCCAAGGCCATGGCAATTCTGTTCAGGCCAGCACCTAGTGTTGCCGTTTTGGCCTGGATAGCCTGGGTGAGGGCCCTCACATCCTGCCCAACGTCTGCTGTTGTAGTCTGCAGTACGTTTAGGCAGTTTGTAAGAGCCCGGGAGTGGGAGTCCAGGTCCCCAAGCGTATCCTTTATGGAGGACAGGCTCTCCTCCATCCGCACCAAAGTCTGGCAGATCTGTCCCAGATGGCGGGTCTGAAGGGCCTGGTCCCTTCTCAGATTGGCGGGCAGAAGCTGGCCACCCCCCTGGTCTTCTGGGACGACTTCCTGCCTCCAGCTGAGGCTTGTGGCCGGGGAGAAGGGGAGGCCCTTGGGAGAGGAGCCCTGTTGGGGGAGGAGTGGGAGGGGCTAGCCCTTATGGAGGGCTGGGTGCTGCCAGCCAGAGAGGAAGACTCCTCCAAAAACAGCAATCCACTGGCTGACATGACATCCTCCTCCTCCTCAAACTCCTCCTCCTCAACCCCCTCCTCTTCAACCTCCTCCGAGGACTCCGGCCTTGTCAGGGGGTCCTCATCAGGCTGGGATGGTGCGGTCAGCCCAGATGGCCCAGCACCCTCCTGCTCATTTGTGGATGACACAAAACATTCACAGGTTGGAGGATCCAGACACTTGCCACATATTCCCTTTCACCCCCTCCCCCACACATGCTACACACCTAATAGGGCAAAAAAACCTTACCTGGCATCACGCTTTCATGACTGGAGTCATAGCCAGGCAGGCCCTCCACCTGTTGTCTATGAAAGGTGTGGGCCACCGCACGCTCCTCCGCTGTCAGCCTAACAGGGCATGGTGGGCCCCCTCCTGTTCCAGCTTCTTTCTGACCAGATGCCGGAGTTCATTGATCTTCTTTTCAATCCCTGACCGTGTCCGTGTCCGGGTCCCCCCCCCCCCCCCGATGCATTCACCTCGTCAGTAATGTTCTGCAAGATCTCACGCCTCCTGGCCGGGGTGGTGTTGGCACTCTCCGGGCCGTGCAGGAAACGCCCATATTGGGAAATGGCCCGGGCAAGAATTTGTTTCTCCCCCACAGTAAAATTTAACTTCCTCTTTCTCTCAGTCATACTCATATAAAAACTCGCTCCCAAACAGTCAGCAAAAATCACTCACAAAAACAAGCAGGAAAAATCAAGCAAGAAAACAAACAAACAAAAAACTATCAACCAAAAAGTCTCACAAGCTGTCACCAAAAATCACTTTCAAATATCTTCTACCAAACACTAGATCAAACAGTCCACAAATATCACAAAGACAAATCACAACGCAACTAACAACAGAACAAAAGCACCTTGCTGTAGAGGGAGGGATACAAAGGGATGTACTTTTGCAAAGGAAGTGCGTTTGTGTCTGTCTATTTATGCTGTCTGCGTAGTTCACTAAGTTGCCCGGGTCTACTTCCAATTTCACTGATTGCGCCGTTCCCGAGTTGTGAGCATGCGCACAGAGGTGCTGACCATGGTCTGCTTCATGTGCGCATGCGCGAGCCGGCCGGCCCTTCATTTGCATGGGGTCACGGCTCATTTCAATGTAACACGCCCACGTCCTTCCCAATTTGAATTACTCCGCCTTACGCCTCTGAAATTACGTTGCACAGGCGCTATTTTCTGCGCAAAACAAACGAGAATACAGTTATTGCGCCGCTACATTGAGGCAGTCTAACGTAAAGGAGGTGCGCTACGCCAGTCAAAAAATGCGCCGATGTACGTGAATCTGGCCCAAAGTCTTCATTACCCTGGGATCCTTACATGATCTCTTAATAAACAAAATACAGGAAGAGGAGCAGAGTACTTTATTGGGACCTGGAGGGGGGCTTCTCTGATGGACACAGAGAGGGCTTCTGTTAGAGAGTCTGTTAAAAAGACCCCCAGACATACTACAGACATGATACAGGAGATGGTTAGAGACTGCAGACATGGTACAGGGGATGATCAGAGACTGCAGGCATAGTACAGAAGATGATCAGAGACTGCCGGCATAGTACAGGAGATGATCAGAGAGTGCAGGCATCGTACAGGAGATGATCAGAGACTGCAGACACAGTACAGGAGATGATGAGAGACTGCAGACATAGTACAGGAGATGATCAGAGACTGCAGGCATAGTACAGGAGATGATCAGAGAATGCAGGCATAGTACAGGAGATGATCAGAGACTGCAGACACAGTACAGGAGATGATCAGAGAATGCAGGCATAGTACAGGAGATGATCAGAGACTGCAGGCATAGTACAGGAGATGATCAGAGAATGCAGGCATAGTACAGGAGATGATCAGAGACTGCAGACACAGTACAGGAGATGATCAGAGAATGCAGGCATAGTACAGGAGATGATCAGAGACTGCAGGCATAGTACAGGAGATGATCAGAGACTGCACACATAGTACAGGAGATGACCAGAGACTGCAGACAATAGTACAGGAGATGATCAGAGACTGCAGACAATAGTACAGGAGATGATCAGAGACTGCAGACATAGTACAGAAGATGGTCAGAGACTGCAGACAATAGTACAGGAGATGGTCCATTAGACACCTTTTACACTGTGTTTAGTAGGGTTGAGGTCAGGGCTCTGTGTTTAGTAGGGTTGAGGTGTTGAGCTCTGTGTTCAGTAGGGTTGAGGTCAGGGCTCTGTGTTTAGAAGGGTTGAGGTCAGGGCTCTGTGTTTAGTAGGGTTGAGGTTAGGGCTCTATGTTTAGTAGAGTTTAGGTCAGGGCTCTGTGCATGCCACTGGAGTTCCTCCACTGTAGACTTTATGGAACTGGCTTTGCATGCAGAGCCATAGTCACACTGGAGCAGAAAATGGCCTTACCCTGTTGGCAGTTTGAAAGTTCAACAATTTGTATGCTGTTTCATTAACTGTTCACTGCTCTGATAATTTGTAGGGGTGTCCACATGCAGTACATTTGGCTATACAGGTACATGTGATGGTCAGATGAAAAACCTTTGTCCATGTAGTGTATATTGGACTTCGTAAAAATAAAACCCACACTGCCACTGGCAGACAATGTACAGCTAACTAATTAATATGGTGCCTTCTCTGGTAAGAGGGGGAGTGTGTTCCTCCTCTGAGTCACTCTTTATTGCAAAGTTTATGATACAAAATGTGGCAAAGAGGATGCTGGGAATTGTTCTTACCTGGATGTTTTCCTGTGCTTCTAGCAGCGCCTGCTCCTTTTCGGCCAGCTGTATACGGAGACTGGTGTCGGCGTTGGCCCCGTGAGCATATCCCTGATTCTGCTTGCTGGGAACACAGGAAACAAAGTGTGGAAATATGAATTGGCCCATTCAAACTATTTCCTATTCGATCCTTTCTAATATTAAGACAATTTGTAATCTTCCTATGTGAGTTTGTAGAGTATTCTTGACATATACAGAGTTCACCTCAAAGACCATGTGCAACCAGCTGTGATTGAAATTACATTGCAATTGATTGAAATTACAAACTTTTTTTTTTTTTCTTTGCACAAAGTTGTCACTTAATGATATATTGCTTACACATGCCATGGTTACATGTGGACTTACACCCCAAAATACATTCTGCTGCTTCTCCTGAGTACAAATTACGGAGCAAGTGCTTGGAGAATACGGCACTTGCTCCTGTAAGTTGCAGCGGCATAGTGTAAATAGCATACGCTACGCCAGCTGCAGTTCTACAAGAATCTGGCCCTTTATCTTTTGCCACAAGTTGCGGGAAAAATACAAATTGTGCAAAATAAACAAACAAAATTGTCACTAAATGATATATTGCTCACACATGGCATGGGCATATGTGGAATGACATCGCCAAATACATTCTGCTGCTTCTCCTGAGTACGGGCATACCACATGTGTGTGACTTTTTGGGAGCCTAGCCACGTACAGAACCCCGAAAAATAAGCACCGCCTTCAGGATTTCTAAGGGCGTACATTTTTGATTTCACTCCTCACTACCTATCACAGATTTGAAGGCCATAAAATGCCAAAATAGCACAAACCCCCCACCCCCCTCCCAAATTACCTTATTTTGGGAAGTAGACACCCCAAGATATTTGCTAAGAGGCATGGCGAGTATTTTGCAGCCCTCATTTATTTTTGAAAATGAAGAAAGAAAATATTAAATTTTTTAAAACTTTGACAAAAAGTGAGATCTGCAAAAATACTTAACTTGCCTCTCAGCAAATAGCACAACCCCCCCCCCCCCCCAAAGGTCCCAATTTTGGAAAGTATACACCCCAAGCTAATAGGATACAAAAGTGCAGCGCTAAAATGAAGTGATCAGTAAATTACAACCAAAAACATGAATAAATAGGATCCAGTGAGGATTGGTCTATGACAGGACAGGACTGCGTTCCGGTTTAATGCGGCCCCACTGGTAATTTGGATATAGATCTCTTTTGTAGCCCCCAACAAATCCCAGAGCATCGTGCAATTTAGAGGCTGCATTCATGTTAATGATTAGGCTGCATTTATGGCAATAGTAAGGCTGCATTCATGGCAATAGTGAGGCTACATTCAGAGACTGCATTCATGGCACTTGTGAGGCTGCATTCAAGGCAATGGGGAGGCTGCAGATGGACACTGTTTAGGTTGCATTGATGGGCACTGACCCTTAATTTGCTTCACAATTCTTTATTTAAAATTTAAAATAAAATCCTGAAACTTCCCTCAATTAAGGTGCGTGTTATACGGTATATCCAAATACCACACCCAAGCTCATCTTTAGACTCTTCACCACACACAGCCAAAAAGGCATGATAATTCTTGTTGGGAAGTGTATTAGTTCATTTGCATTTAATTTTAATGGTTCAAAGAATATCAGGCAAAATGGTCGGCCCTAACGCAGGTTCACTTCATCAAATCTGGCCCTCTTTGAAAAAAGTTTGGACACCCCTGGTCTATGAATTCAGTGAGCCACTATGGGGAAAGTGAATCACACAACATGTACACATAGGAGAGTCCCCCAAACAGATGAATAAATCACTTCACAGGTGCAACTGTACCAAGACAGGTAGGTCAATGGAAAAAGGGGCCTCTCTGTAGTGATCATCCAAATAACACAGAAAAGAGATGGGTGCTCTTACCAGCTATGGTGGACTCACATGTTAGTCATAACAGCAAGTCAGGAAAAGCACGGTGGTCTCAATGCACCTGGGGCTCTGCGTAGATGGTCGTTCCGGCTTGAAGAGTAGAAATCGATCTGATCAAATGTCCATCTCCAGATGCAGGAATCCAAATGAACTTAGGACGCAAGTGCTTTGTGAATACTGCACTTGCATCCTAAGTCTCGGCAGCGTAGCGTAAATACGATACGCTAAGCCCTGCTCCAAGTTACGCGCCCTACGAGAATCTGGCCCAAAGATTGCTTTTACATGAAAGCTGACTGCTGGCTGAAAAGAATGATACTGAGAGGAGACCTAAACCCGCAGGCATCATTCTGGAATAATCACCCGAAATTCAGCAACATACCAGCACGTTGCTGGTCGTGGTTGGTCACCTATTGTAAAAAAAATGTCATGCAGCCTGTAGGCTGAACGAAAAAATAGAATAGCGCCCTTCATCCACCCACTTCTAATGATGGGCATAAATGCACCCTTTTTTCCAACTGTGGTGGTGAAATCACCTCCTACAGCGCTGGAGTCGCTGATTTCCGTATCGTGAGAGCAAACTCTGTTGCTGTCACGATAAATAAATCAGTGCTACAGCTGAATGGTGTACCTGCTAAGCAAATGATGGTTAAGAAAACAAAGTAACATTACAGTATAACAGTAAGACATAAAATACCTGCAAAGCAAATACAATAAAACATGGTAAAAATAAAACATTTAAACACAAAATATGTTCCAAACAAATATATGCCCAAGCATGGGGGAAATCCGCCCCTAATGTTAAGTGCAAATCACTCCTCCACCCCTGCCACCATGCTTCTGCATATATGCTCTTTTTTGGTCATGCAGCCTGTGGGCTGAACGAAAAAAGATTGATCGGTGGGTATGCCCACCATTAGAATACCGCCCTTCATCCACCCACTTCTAATGATGGGCATAAATGCACCCTTTTTTCCAACTGTGGTGGTGAAATCACCTCCTACAGCGCTGGAGTCTCTGATTTCCGTATCGTGAGAGCAAACTCTGTTGCTGTCACGATAAATAAATCAGTGCTACAGCTGAATGGTGTACCTGCTAAGCAAATGATGGTTAAGAAAACAAAGTAACATTACAGTATAACAGTAAGACATACCATACCTGCAAAGCAAATACAATAAAACATGGTAAAAATAAAACATTTAAACACAAAATATGTTCCAAACAAATATATGCCCAAGCATGGGGGAAATCCGCCCCTAATGTTAAGTGCAAATCACTCCTCCACCCCTGCCACCATGCTTCTGCATATATGCTCTTTTTTGGTCATGCAGCCTGTGGGCTGAACGAAAAAAGATTGATCGGTGGGTATGCCCACCATTAGAATACCGCCCTTCATCCACCCACTTCTAATGATGGGCATAAATGCACCCTTTTTTCCAACTGTGGTGGTGAAATCACCTCCTACAGCGCTGGAGTCTCTGATTTCCGTATCGTGAGAGCAAACTCTGTTGCTGTCACGATAAATAAATCAGTGCTACAGCTGAATGGTGTACCTGCTAAGCAAATGATGGTTAAGAAAACAAAGTAACATTACAGTATAACAGTAAGACATACCATACCTGCAAAGCAAATACAATAAAACATGGTAAAAATAAAACATTTAAACACAAAATATGTTCCAAACAAATATATGCCCAAGCATGGGGGCAATCCGCCCCTAATGTTAAGTGCAAATCACTCCTCCACCCCTGCCACCATGCTTCTGCATATATGCTCTTTTTTTTGTCTTGCAGCCTGTGGGCTGAATGAAAAAAAGATTGATCGGTGGGTATGCCCACCATTAGAATACCGCCCTTCATCCACCCACTTCTAATGATGGGCATAAATGCACCCTTTTTTCCAACTGTGGTGGTGAAATCACCTCCTACAGCGCTGGAGTCGCTGATTTCCGTATCGTGAGAGCAAACCCTGTTGCTGTCACGATAAATAAATCAGTGCTACAGCTGAATGGTGTACCTGCTAAGCAAATGATGGTTAAGAAAACAAAGTAACATTACAGTATAACAGTAAGACATACCATACCTGCAAAGCAAATACAATAAAACATGGTAAAAATAAAACATTTAAACACAAAATATGTTCCAAACAAATATATGCCCAAGCATGGGAGAAATCCGCCTCTAATGTTAAGTGCAAATCACTCCTCCACCCCTGCCACCATGCTTCTGCATATATGCTCTTTTTTTTGTCATGCAGCCTGTGGGCTGAACGAAAAAAAGATTGATCGGTGGGTATGCCCACCATTAGAATACCGCCCTTCATCCACCCACTTCTAATGCTGGGCATACATGCACCATTTTTTTTAACTGTGGTGGTGAAATCACCTCCTACAGCACTGACACGCTGTTACTGTCAGAATAAATAAACCCGTGCATGGCCTGGTATAGATTTTGAGGTAATCCCCACCTCAATTTTTTTTAAAAGCTTGAGCCCATAAATCCCCCTCCCAAAAAAATCCATACCAGACACCATATACGAACATGCAACTTGACAGTAAGGAAGGGGAGCCCCCCTCCTGAGCCATACCAGGCCATATGCCTGGAGTAAAAGAGGCTCAACCCGCCCACCCCCTCCAATCTCTCGCACCTTGTGCCCCCTGTATGGGGTTTCAAAAACAGATTTTAGTTATTTTTTGACAAATCCTTTTTTTTTAAAACAAAACAAAAACAATGTCCCACAAAGTAAACCCAGCGTCAGTCACGATAAACGCTGCAGGTCTGAACCCTGCGCTGGCTCCTGCTATCTGTACTCAATGCATTTCCTATGTGGATGGATCTGTAGTGCCCCAATCACAGGGCATGGAGAGCTAGCTGGGATTGGAGCAGTACAACTCCAGCACATGTAGTAGAGGTAAGTTCATGCCCCGATCTAGGGGGGTATTGGGGAGTGGGGCTTGTGTTTCATCCTCCTGCCCTCCCCATCCTCCTGCCCTCCCCTTCACATCCTTTTTTTAATTCCAACTCTACCACCCCTTAATCCCTATTTCATCCCACCCTCAACTACCTTGCCCTCATTTACCCCTCTACCCCCCCTCCCAAACCACCCCTCTACCTACTCTTCATAGGCTATAGGTATCAGTAATTGGTATTGGTGAGTACTTAAGAAAAAGTATCGGTACTCGCAGGGCCGATCCTAGACGGGGTGCAACGGGTGCAGTGCACCCAGGCGCCACAGAGGTGGGGGCGCTCAAGCGCCAGAGTGCTCCCCTCCCTCTCCCTCCTCCTCCATGTCGGCAGGGATGGACTGGCCATTGGGACTACAGGGAGTTTCCCGGTTCGGCTCAGTGGGCCGGCTTCAGTGACAGCAGACCGGCGCTCACCTCCTCTCCTTCCCCGCAGCGCTCACCTGGGGGGAACAGAGAAGCAGGGGGAGGACCAGAGGAGCAGGGGGGACAACAGAGGAGCATGAGGGAGGGGACAGACAGCTGACTCAACAGCTATGGCCTGGGAGTTTCTCACTTCTGCCTAATCTTGTCCCATAAGGGGGGGCACCGAACTGATTCTTTGCCCCGGGTGAAATAATGTCTAGCTTCCCCACTGGTACTGCCTATAAGAGTACCAGTACCAGCCGTTCTACTCTAATAAAGTAGAATGGCTAGTGGCTAGTGAGGGGGAGAGGGGGTGTGGGTGGCTGGGGGTGCGGGAGTTGTCCGGTCGCCATGGGAGAGACCTGTCAAAGTGGGCCAGTCTGGATTAAGTCCAGGGCCAAATTTTTGTCCCAGTCCAGCCCTGCATGTCGGTGTCCAGTGGCGCTCTCTCCGCTGGTCACCACCTCCGCCACTGTTTGCTGGCTAGCTGCCTAAGTCTGTTCCCTTTCACCCTGTCAGTGATCGGAGCGGCAAACTGTATCTGTTTGGAGGGCGCAGCTCAGCATTTAGTGTCACTCGCACTCCAGCTGTCTTGTTGCGGCTCAGGGATGGACATCGGCTGCACGGTGATTGAAGGTGTAATGTGTCCCGAGGGGCTGGGTTGTTGTGGTAGTCCCGCCTGAGCGCCTCTGCCTCACTATGTGAGTCACCGCCGTCATCCTCTCCTCCTCCGCGCCAGACTGGATCTCCCTTTTCCCCTTTTGTGGCAGACAGTCTGGGACTGTAAGAAGGTCAGTAAGATTTATCCTGTTTGCAAAACCTGGAGAGGAACTTCCGGGACTCTATACTTTATTGCATTTCCTCTGTATTTATGCATTGATTGATTACAATCATAGTCTTTTACATGTAAAATAAACACAATAACTTTTACCTTTAAGTGTATTGTGCTTGTTGATATTGAGATCGTCTATTTTTCTCTATTCCCAGTGGAAAACAGCTTTAGCAATTGTCTCCACTTCCCTCCTTTACCCCCACCTGTCCCCCCACTTATCCGCAATGTCCCTCTGTCCCCCCAATGCTTCTCCTGTCCCCCCACTTATCCGCAATGTCCCTCTGTCCCCCCAATGCTTCTTCTGTCCCCCCACTTATCCGCAATGTCCCTCTGTCCCCCCAATGCTTCTCCTGTCCCCCCACTTATCCGCAATGTCCCTCTGTCCCCCCAATGCTTCTCCTGTCCCCCCACTTATCCGCAATGTCCCTTCTGTCCCCCCACTTATCCGCAATGTCCCTCCTGTCCCCCCACTTATCCGCAATGTCCCTCCTGTCCCCCAATGCTCCTCCTGTCCTCCCACTTATCTCCTATGTTCCTCCTGTCCCCCCAATTATCCCCAATGTTCCTCCTGTCCCTCCAATGTCCCTATTGGCCCCCTAATGTTCCTCCTGTCCCCCCACTTATCCCAAATGTTCTTCCTGTGTCCCCCCAATGTTCCTCCTGTCCCTCAATATTCCTCCTGAACCCCCCCCACTTGTCCTCTCAATGTTCCTCCTGGCCCCCCACTTATCCCCAATGCTCCTCCTGGCCCCCCACTTATCTGCAATGTGCCTCCTGTCCCCCCAATAACCCCCAATGTCCCTACTGGCCCCCTAATGTTCCTCGGGTCTCCCCACTTATCCCAAATGTTTCTCCTGTCCCCCCAATGTTCCTCATGTCCCCCAATGTTCCTCCTGGCCACCCACTTATCTTCAATTTTCCTTCTGTCCCCCCAACATTCTGCCTGACCTCCCACTTATCCCCAGTGTCCCTCCCAATGTTCCTCCTGTTCCCATACTTATTCCCAGTGTCCCTTCCAATGTTCCTCCTGTCCCTCCAATATTCCTCCTATAGTCCCACTTATCCTCAATGTCCCCCCAACTTATCCCCAGTGTCCCTCCCATCCACCCAAAGTTCCTCCTGCACCCCCCCATTTATACCCATTATCCCACTTATCCTAAATGTCCCGCCACATCCCCCACTTATCCCAAATGTTCTCCTCCCCCCTACTTATCCCCACTGTCCCTCCTGTCCCACCACTTATGCCAAATGTTTCTCCTATCCTCCCATGTCTCCCTAATATCCCCCACTTATTCCAAGGTCCCTCTCCTCCCACTTATCCCAAACATCCCCCCACTTAGCACCAATGTTCCAACTCTTCCCCAAGTTAGACATTAGCACATTGCCAACCCCCCCATTTAACACCAATGCCCAATGCAGTCTCTGAGCATCTCATGTAGTATGTCTGCAGTCTCTGACCATCTCCTGTACCATCTCTGGGGACTCTTTCTAACAGACTCTCTAACAGAATCCCCCTCTGTGTGAATCAGAGAGACTCCATCCAGGTCTCATTAGTGTACACTCTGCCTACATTTTCTTTATTGTTAAAAGATCATGTAAGGATCCCAGGGTAACGAAGACTTCTTAGGGGAGCATCTCTGTGTTTGAGTCGTTGCCATAGAAACATGTGTAGAGGGGCGGAGTTTGTAAGATGACCACGCCCATGTGGAGGCGCCAGAAATATTTCTGCACCCAGGCGCCTGTGACCCTAGGATCGGCCCTGGGTACTCGTACTCTGTTTTAAAAAAAAGGTATTGGTGCATCCCTAACTGAATGTAAACAAAAGAATTGCCAGCAATAAAATGTTAAGATAAATCAGCATGGGGTTCCCCCAATCCATACTATGCCCATCAGGTCTGGTATGAATTTTAAGGGGAACAACACATCAAAATAAAAATAAAAAAGTGGATACAGAAATGTATCCAAGCTTGCAACCTGGCAGACTAGGAAAGGGAGGGGCAAACGAGCGCCCAGTCCCCCACCACCAACCATTCCAGGCCACTTGTCCTCAACATGGGGGTGATTTGGGGTAGAGGGGCTCCCCTCCCCTCCCCCAAAGCCCTTTGTCCCCACGTTGATGGGGACAAGGTACTTTAGGGGTGGGAGCCCCTCTACTCCAAACCCCCCCCCGCATGTTGAGGGCATGTGGTCTGGTATGGTACACTCGTCCCCCCCCCCCCCTTTCCTGGACTACCAGGCTGCATACTCGGATAAAGTTCTGATATGGATTTTGGGCCCCCAAACCATTATTCTTTTTAATTTTGGTGTGAGGTTCCCCTTAAAACACATACCAGACCCAAAAGGGCCTGTTATAGATTGGGGGAACCTCATGCTGATTTATCTTCAAATTTTATTGCTGGCAATTCTTTGGTTTTCATTCAGCTGTCAGTGAGAATCCCGCCGACAGCTGATGAGTCAGTTGTTAAAGGACGCAAAATAAAATCGCACAATCTACAGCCTCTGATACTGCGCTTCTCGTCTTCTCATCACTTCAACACTTTGTCCCCTTATGTGGTGTCTTTTTTGTTGAGAGTTTTACTTTCACCACGACGTTTACCTCTACGGAGGTCTTTTCCTAACTTTCGCCGTAGATGCATTCTTTTTGTCTTTATTTTATGCCCTGCCAGTCCTTCTTCCTGCACTGCCAGTCCTTCTTCCCGCACGGCCAGTCCTTCTTCCCGCACTACCAGTCCTCCTTCCCACACTGCCAGTCCTCCCTCCCCCTGCAACTTGCATATTTTATCCTTTGCTGTGTGTCTTTCTAGGGCATCTTTTCCCTCTGCGTCCCCATAATCTCTATCTATATTATAATGTACTCCCTCTGTCATATAGTATCCCCCTTGCACCAATGGGAATCCCTCCAATGAGAATTCCTCTCGTGTCACTGGGAGCTTCCTTCCCCTATATGGGAGAAACTCGACTTGTTCCACTGGCTTTGCTGGGGTTTCCACTTGCACTTCTAGGAGTCCTTCTTCCATCCTCTTTATCTCGTCCCACTCTCGTCTCCTCTTGCAGTATTTTTTTCTAAAGAGATAAAAGAAAGAAAATAAATGTTATAAGAACGGGTCCATAAAACAAGCAGACATTTTCAGAATAGCTGACGCCACATAAATCCGTGTTTGATAGAAAACAACAACAGTCACACGCCATCACCCCA
The DNA here is from genome assembly GCA_029574335.1 of Rana kukunoris. Classification (NCBI taxonomy): domain Eukaryota; kingdom Metazoa; phylum Chordata; class Amphibia; order Anura; family Ranidae; genus Rana; species Rana kukunoris. The sequence goes on from JAJQKJ010000502.1 coordinate 31,329, forward strand.
TTTGTTACCGTTACCAGCAGCCTCGGTTTATTCACCCCTCCCCCATAGAACTAATGTTAGAGGTGCGTTAATCTCATTATGGACCCATCTTGTGCTGCTAAACCCCGGGCAAGAAGTACAGAAAGGGGGGGGGGCTCAGATACAGTGGGGGATAACATGAAGTGTAATGGAGAAAACCTATGAAGAATGTGCAATAACTTACCCAAAATAACATGCTATCGTGATGCTGATGATTAGTCCTAGAACGACGACTCCAACGGCTGCGCACACATATAGAAGGAGGCCATTTCTCTGCATTTGATAGTAGGTCTTGGCGATAAATTCCACATCGGGATCGAATACTGGTTTACTCGTCTCCATTGTTGTCATTGTTGGAGACATCTTGGGGACCTCCTCAGTGGAAGTGACTGAAGGGGTCTCCCTATTTATTTCCACGTTTCTTTGGTCCTCACTGACCGTCTCGGTATCAGCGGTCTCAGTGGAGGTAACAGAAGAGGTCTCCTTCTGTATTTTCAGGTTTCTTTGGTGCTCCCTGACCTTCTTGGTATCAGCGGTCTCAGTGGAGGTAACAGAAGGGGTCTCCCTCTGTATTTCCACGTTTCTTTGGTGCTCCCTGACCGTCTCGGTATCAGCGGTCTCAGTGGACGTGACTGGAGGGGTCTCCTCCTGTATTTCCAGGTCTCTTTGGCGCTCCATGAACGTCTCGGTATCAGCGGTCTCAGTGGACGTGGGATCTGATGAAACAAAAGAAAAAAAAGGAAATTTACTTAAAAACTTGCAAATAATGAGCTATAAATGTTCAACAAACCAGTTTCCATTCATGACTATAAATCTATTCCAAATGTCCCTGATCCAATTGGTTATGAATTAAGGACAAATCAGGTCTTTAACCCCCCCTGGCTTATACTCGAGTCACCTTTATGCGCCTGATCGCCTGGACTTTGGGGACCTGGTACCGGTACCGGCTGTGCACCAAACTTGGCACACATATAGCCCCTGTCTTACTCTACAAGTGTGCAAAGTTTGTTGTCTAGAAGACCTACAATGGGGGAGCACCGATTTTTCAAAATCAGGCACCCCTTCTATAGACTCCTATGTTAAATGGTGATTTCTCAGGTAACTTTGGGGACCCATTATCAGCGTGCTGACTGGAGGACCTACAGCCGGGGAGCACCGATTTTTCAAAGTGGGGCACCCCTTCTATATACTCCCATGTTAAAATGTAAGTCTAGTCATGGACACACAGTGTAGGGGCCCCTGGGGGCCTGTGGAGTGTGTAGGGGCTCCTGGGGGCGGTACAGAGCGTAGGGGCCCCGGAGGCCGGTGTAGAATGTAGGGTCCCCTGCAGAGCATGAGGGCCCTAGGGGCCATTGTAGAGCATGGGTGGCCCGTGTAGAGGCCTCTGGGAGCGTAAAGGGTACGTGTAGAGTGTGGGGGCCCCTGGGGACCCGTGTAGAGCGTGGGGACCGGTGTAGATGTAGGGGCCTGTGCAGAGCATAGGATGATCGAAGCTGTTAGTTGTTATCTCCGTTCAACCCAGCTTGTAGTGTGTACCGGGCATTGGGGTGGCTACACCCACTCTGCCACTGTATTTATAGAAGAGCAATGTAGAAACCACAGGACAACAGCATTGTTCATTTGTATGTGTGTGTGTGTGTGGGGGGGGGGGGGGTTTAAGATGTTGGATGGACTAGTAGATTTAATTATTCTACTTAGTGGCTAAGAATGTAAGGGCCTTTGTGGGCGCGTGTAGAGCGTAAGGGCCCCTGGGGGCCTGTATACAGTGTAGGGGCCCCTGTAGAGGCTCCTGGGGCCGGTGTAGAACATAGGGGCCCCTGGGGGCCGGTGTAGAGCGTAGGGGCCCCTGGGGGCCGGTGTAGAGCGTAGGGGCCCCTGGGGGCCGGTGTAGAGCGTAGGGGCCCCTGGGGGGCCGTGTAGAGCATGGAGGCCCTGGGGGCCCGTATAGAACATGAGGGCCCTGGGGGCCCGTGTAGAGCATGTGGGCCCTAGGGGCCTGTGTAGAGCATAGGGGCCTGTGTAGCGTGCAGGGGGCCCTGCCGGCCGGTGTAGGGGCATGTAGAGCATTAGGACCCACGTAGAGCCCCTGTTGGCCGGTGTAGGCGCCTCTGGGTGGCGGTGTACAGCATGGGGGCCCATGTAGAGCATAGGGGCCCCTGGGGGCCGTGTAGACTGAAGGGGTCCCTGGAGGTGATGTACAGCATAGGGGGCCCTGGGGGCCGTGTAGTGCATAGGGGGCCAGTGTAGCGCATAGGGGCTCTGGGGGCTTGTGTTGAGGCCTCTGGGAGCGTAAAGGGTACATGTAGAGTGTGGAGGCCGGTGTAGAGCGTAGGGGCCCCTGGGGGTGGGTGTAGAGCGTAGGGGCCTCTAGGGGTGGGTGTAGAGCATAGGGGCCCCTGGGGATGGGTGTAGAGCGTAGGGGCCCCTGGGGGTTGGTGTAGAGCGTAGGGGCCCCTGGGGGTTGGTGTAGAGCGTAGGGGTCCCTGGGGGTGGGTGTAGAGCATAGGGGTCCCTGGGAGTGGGTGTCGAGCATAGGGGTCCCTGGGGGTGGGTGTCGAGCATAGGGGTCCCTGGGGGTGGGTGTAGAGCATAGGGGTCCCTGGGGGTGGGTGTAGAGCATAGGGGTCCCCTGGGGGTGGGTGTAGAGCATAGGGGTCCCCTGGGGGTGGGTGTAGAGCATAGGGGCCTCCTAGGGGGTGGGTGTAGAGCGTAGGGGCCCCTGGGGGTGGGTGTAGAGCGTAGGGGCCCCTGGGGGTTGGTGTAGAGCGTAAGGGCCCCTGGGGGTTGGTGTAGAGCATAGGGGCCCCTGGGGGTGGGTGTAGCGCATAGGGGTCCCTGGGGGTGGGTGTAGAGCGTAGGGGTCCCTGGGGGTGGGTGTAGAGCGTAGGGGTCCCTGGGGGTGGGTGTAGAGCATAGGGGTCCCCTGGGGGTGGGTGTAGAGCGTAGGGGCCCCTGGGGGTTGGTGTAGAGCGTAGGGGCCCCTGGGGGTTGGTGTAGAGCGTAAGGGCCCCTGGGGGTGGGTGTAGAGCATAGGGGTCCCTGGGGGTGGGTGTAGAGCGTAGGGGTCCCTGGGGGTGGGTGTAGAGCGTAGGGGTCCCTGGTGGTGGGTGTAGAGCATAGGGGTCCCCTGGGGGTGGGTGTAGAGCATAGGGGTCCCCTGGTGGTGGGTGTAGAGCGTAGGGGCCCCTGGGGGTGGGTGTAGAGCGTAGGGGCCCCTGGGGGTGGGTGTAGAGCGTAGGGGCCCCTGGGGGTGGGTGTAGAGCGTAGGGGCCCCTGGGGGTTGGTGTAGAGCATAGGGGCCCCTGGGGGTGGGTGTAGCGCATAGGGGTCCCTGGGGGTGGGTGTAGAGCATAGGGGTCCCTGGGGTTGGGTGTAGAGCATAGGGGTCCCTGGGGGTGGGTGTAGAGCATAGGGGTCCCTGGGGGTGGGTGTAGAGTGTAGGGGTCCCTGGGGGTGGGTGTAGAGGGGTCCCTGGGGGTGGTGTAGAGCATAGGGGTCCCTGGGGGTGGGTGTAGAGCATAGGGGTCCCTGGGGGTGGGTGTAGAGTGTAGGGGTCCCTGGGGGTGGGTGTAGAGCATAGGGGTCCCTGGGGGTGGGTGTAGAGTGTAGGGGTCCCTGGGGGTGGGTGTAGAGTGTAGGGGCCCCTATAGGCGT
>JAJQKJ010000502.1:40000-50000 GCA_029574335.1 Rana kukunoris
TTGTGACTGGAAAGTTGCATGACAAGTCGTACCCGATGATTTCCAATAAGATACCGTTCATATCTGTGCAACGTCAAGACGCAGCGACTTCAAAGTAGTCCCTGCACTACTTTTGTCCCACTTTGATGTGACTTGAGGTCCATAGACCTACAGAATACATAGGCATTGCTTCAAGTCACTGCAAAACCGCGGCACGATTCTGCAGCACTTAAAGCAATGCCTGTGTATTCTGGAGGTCTGTGGACCTCAAGTTGCATCAAAGTGGGACCACTTTGAAGTCGCTGTGACTTGAAGTCGCACAACTCCTCCCACACAGCTCTGAGGGGGAATTGTAGCTCCTCCCACACAGACATCAAAAAAAAAACTTGGTGGTAATAACTTGTAATACCAACGGCTCACCACCAGATAGCGCCAGCTCCCGAAAAAAAAAAAAAAAGTCGCCAGGACACTATTTCTAGTCGCCACGGCGACCTGGCGACCGGGATTTGTCGAGCCCTGGTTTATGTGAGTCGCGGGCGTGGTTTACATGGGTGTGGCTCGGAGGGGGTGTGGTTAGAGTCTGAGCTGAATGAGGGATGGAGAGAGAAAGAAAGAGGCAGAGAGAGAGAGAGAGAGAGAGAGAGAAAGAGAGAGAGAGAGAGAAAGAAAGAAGAGGGGGAGAGAGAGAGAGAGAGAAGGTAAGTGACCAGCAGATTTTATTGCCCTATTTCTGATTTGTTTCTGAAGAATTTTGCCTTGTTGTTCAGCAAACTTTTATTACCTCCTGATTAGATAATTGAAATGCACCCACCCCCTCTCTCCATCAGTATAAATATATGCATCCCTTTGGGAAGAAGCATAAGCAGGGGGCTCTTTCTATAAGTGGGGCTTCTGGCTTCTGCACTTCAGCAATTGCACAACGCGAAGGAACACACCTTACTATCTACAATACAGGTATACTTTTCTTTTTTTTTTTTTTTACACTTTTCTCTTTTCCTCCCCTTTCTAAAATGCACTGTCTACCACTCCTGAGAGCTGTGTCTTCTATCCTTAACCACTTCCATACCGGGGGGCACTTATACACCCTCCCGCCCAGACCAATTTTCAGCTTTCAGCGCTGTTGCATTTTGAATGACAATTGCGCGGTCGTGCTACACTGGACCCAAACTAAGTTTTTATCATTTGTTCCCACAAATAGAGCTTTCTTTTGGTGGTACTTGATCACCTCTGGGATTTTTATTTTCAGAAAAAAAAAAAAAAAAAGACAGAAAATGTTGAAAAACAAGCGCTTTTTTTTGTTTGTTTCCGTTACAAAACTTTGTAAATAAGTACGTTTTATCCTTCACGTTTAGGCACAGATGGGTGGCACGGATGGGCACAGATGGGGCGGCACGGATGGATGTACTGTAATATTTTGTATTGATGGATGCCAAACAGTGCCAAACAATAAAAAAATAGTAAATAAATATAAAAAAACATAGAATTATGTAAATCATTATCAAATACTATAGCAGCGCTAATGGTCACTTAAATATACGGGACCACTCTTTTTCATATATGCCCATATAAAAGAAAAGTTCTCTAGAAGCCAGTTCGTAAGCAAGTGTCCAGTGAAAGAAATGTTACTCAGAAGTGAGGAAAGCTCTCTGCTGTAGGTGAAAACATGCACCCTCCACCCATTGTGTGCACTGATTGGCATCCATTGTGGGCACTGATGGCATGCCTGGTGGTCTAGGGTGGCATCCCTGGTGGTCTGGTGGCATCCCTGGTGGTCTAGTGTGGGCATCCTCGGGACGGGCTGCGCTGATAATCGATCGGCTCACCCCCCCCCCCCCCCTGTCAGAGGAGCAGCCGATCAGCTCTCCTCTACTCATGTCTCACAGACGCGTCATTTTGCAATAGGGCGGGCGGCAAGTGGTTAAACTATCTTTCCTTCACCCCTCTTTTCCAGCCCACACCCTGAGACTCGTGGATCACAGATCTGTATAAGGGTCCGGCTCCTTACCATGTGATCAGCTGTCAGCCAATGACAGCTGATCACATGATGTAAACAAAGGATCGTTAATCCTTTTTTTTTCTCCTCGTGCTGACATCGTGAGGAGGAAAAAAAGCCGGTCACCGGCTTGTTTACAAAAGACATCCCGAAGAGGAAGGAGGCACATCTTCCTCCTCTGTGTCCAAAAATACATCTATCAATGCCCACCTGTGATGCCAATCAGGCAGCATTACTAGGTGGCACTATCAGTGTAACCGATCAGTCCCCATCACTGCCAGCTATCAATGCCACCTATTAGTGGCACCTATCAGTGCCCACCAGTGCCACCTTATTGCGCCCATCAATGCAGCCGTTTACAAAAGATATCAGTCCTGAAGAGGAAGGAGGCACATCTGCCTCAATTGTGTTCAAAATTACCGCCTGCCAGTGCCACCTGCCAGAGCCCACAGTGCCACCTATCAATGCCCACAAGTGCCACCTATAAATGCCCACCTTTGCCAATCAGTGCCACCTAGTAATTCTGCCTATCATCATAGTAACCGATCAGTGCCCAGCACTGCCAGCTATCAGTGCTACCTATTAGTGCCCACAGTGCCACCTATCAATGTGCCAGCCCACCTTTGCCAATCAGTGCCACCTAGTAATTCTGCCTATCATCATAGTAACCAATCAGTGCCCAGCACTGCCAGCTATCAGTGCTACCTATTAGTGCCCACCAGTGCCACCTATCAATGCCCTTCAGTGCCACTTCTCAATGCAGCCCACCAGTGCAGCCCATTGGTGCCCATCGGTACAGCCTCATCAGCGTACATCAATGAAGAAGAAAAATTACCCGTTTGCAAAATGTTATAACAAAATATAAAAATATATAATTTTTTTTTTTTTTTTTTATCTGTCTTTTTATTTATTTAACAAAAGAGAAAAATCTCAGAGGTGATCAAATACGACTAAGAGAAAGCTCTATTTGTGGGGAAAAAATGATAATTTAATTTGGGTACAGTGTTGTATGACCGCGCAATTGTCATTCAAAGTGCGACAGTGCTGAAAGCTGAAAATTGGTCTGGGAAGGAGGGGGGGTTTAAAACCCTCCCACTAATAGTATGATTTCACCATATTCACCCACTATTTGATGTGGATTGGAGGGTGTATGTTGGGGAGGGGAGGGGGGGTTAGGTGGGGGTTATGGTTGGATTCCTGCACCTATTTCCCGAGGAAAAAAAAAGGCCTGGTTACACTTCCTGTAGGTAAAATTCAGGGGGCCAGATTCTCGTAGCAGTTACAATGGCGTATCTCGAGATACGCCTCGTAACTTCAAAGATGGCGTATCTATTTTCTGTATTCAGAAAACAAGATACGCCGGAATTTTGCTTAGATACGAGCGGCGTAAGTCTCTTACGCCGTCGTATCTTAGTTGCATATTTACGCTGGCCGCTAGGTGGCGCTTCCGCCGATTTACGCGTCGAATATGCAAATTTGTACTTGCGCCCGGTCGTCGTAGTTTGCGTAAGCGCAAGTCCGGCATAAAGTTACCCCTGCTATATGAGGCGTAGGTGAGGCGTACGCAATGTTAAGTATAGACGTCGATTTTTACGTTGTTTGCGTAAATCGTTCGCGAATAGGGCTTTGCGCAAGTTACGTTCACGTCTAAACCAATGACTACTTGCGGCGTAATTTTGAGCATGCGCACTGGGATACGTCCACGGATGGCGCCGTTCGGAAAAAGCGTCAATTACGTGGGGTCATCATTCATTTACATGGATCACGCCCCCTACCTGCCTATTTTGATTTAGGCGCGGTTACGCCGGCCCATTTACGCCGCTGTAACTTTGGGCGCAACTTCTTTGTGAATACGGCACCTGCCTCTCAAAGTTGCGGCGGCGTATCGTAAATCAGATACGCTACGCCCGCACAAAGATAGGCGTCCCTACGAGAATCTGGCCCAGAGACTTTAATTATTTCCGAATATTATTAACATTTTTGCACCAAAATCTCTCCATCTAAATGGGCTACTTACATAAAATATGAAAAAGTCACATTTCACCCAGAAATCGGCCCAATCCAAGCTGAACCTTAATCTACAGATTTTGTTCATCTCTTGTACTCACCTGCCGTGTTCACCCTTCGGAGCTGCTCGGGGGCTGCTCTCCACACCATTACTCTTCTGCTTTGAAGAATAACCTAAGACAGAGAAGCAAATTAAAATAAACTTTATTAGTAATAACCACAAGCTCCCCCCCCCCCCCTTAGTTAGTGCTCTCTCCTAATAACACAAGCTACTGACAGCACCCCAATTTCCAGAAACAATCCTGAGTTTTGTGTAGTAGGTGTCCCGCTGAGCTGTGACACTTAAAGGGGCTGTAATGGTACCATTTTTTTTTCTAAATAGCTTCCTTTACCTCCGTGCAGTCCTCCTTCACTTACCTCATCCTTACATTTTGCTTTTAAATGTCCTTATTTCTTCTGAGAAATCCTCACTTCTCTCTGTAACTCCACACTGTAATGTGAGGCTTTCTCCCTGGTGTGGAGTGTCGTACTCGCCCCCTCCCTTGGAATACAGGAGAGTCAGGATGCCCACTAACCATACCTCCCAACTTCCCTGCAGGATATTTTTGTTGAGCGGGGGGGGGGGGGGGGCTGCCGATCGAAGTTGTTGAGCAGGGGGGTTCCGCAGATTGGAGTTGTTGTGTTGTTGTTCTATCTGCAATGTAGAGAGCGTCCTGACTCTCCTGTATTCCAAGGGAGGGGGCGAGCACGACACTTCACACCAGGGAAAAAGCCTTGCATTACTGTGTGGAGTTACAGACAGAAGAACAGGAAGTGAGGATTTCTCAGGAGAAATAAGGACATTTAAAAGCAAAATGGAAGGATGAGGTAAGTGAAGGAGGACTGCACTAAGGTAAAGGAAGCTATTTAGGAAAAAAAAAAGTGTACCTTCACAACTTCTTTAAGCCAGGTACACAGTACAGATTTTTTTTCGTGCAACTCCACGGGTTGAATGAAACAAAACTGACAGCTCTGGTTGGAGCCGCTGTACTAACCATGCAAGATTAATCCAGCGGTTTTTGTTTTTTTTTCCCCATCCCCCCCACGGTTGTGTTCTTTAAGGGGTTGGCTGAGAGCACTGATCCCGCGGGAGTCAGTCAGCTGCTGGTTTTCCCAGCATGCACGTTTGACAGAAAACGGCCGAATGGCCAGCTTCAGTCGGACAGACCGGCATACACACGGGCAGAATGTCGATCGATATTTTTCCACCGGCAAATGTCTCCCGACATTATTCTGCCCGTGTGTATGGGGCTTTACCTACAACCCTTATCTACAGTGAAGTGATGCTTGGTTTCCAGTAAAATGCTTCTTAAACATCCCACACTGTATCTGCTCTGCATGAAAATGACAGGGGTGTGAATGTGATCCAGAGCTGACCCTCCCTCACCCAAACCGTAAAGCCCCATACACACGGGCAGAATGCCAGGAGTAGGGATGAGCGCCGCGTTCAATTCAAATGTATGTTCGACTCGAACACTGTCTGTTCGTACGTTCGACGTAATTCGAACAAAACGGGTCGTTCGCGCCAAATTTGAGTGACGCGCAACGGCCCATAATTCACTGCGGCATTGCGCGCTGATGATTGGCCAAACATGCACTATGACCCTGCATGCTTGGCCAATCACAGCGTGCAAAAAACGGAGAGCCATAATTGGCCAAAGCCTGGGTGGCTTTGGCCAATAATGGCTCAGGGCTTTAGCACACGCCCCACACTATATAAGGCCGTCTACTGGGCGGCCTCGTGTAGTGTGTTCCGGCTTGTTAATGAGAGCAGTCAGAGAGACAGAGAGATTGTCTTTTTATATAGCTAGATAGAGCAGGGAGGCTAGTCAGTTTAGCTTAATTTACAGTGTGTAGAGGATATATATACATCCCTAGGAGTTGTACATATATTTATACACTGTATAGCTTAGCTAGATCAGTTCTTCCTAATTTACTGGCAGTCAGGTGATTGTGCTATTTAAAGACGTTATCACACGTACAGACACCCAGCAGGTACAATATTTAAAGGAATTTTTATTTTTTTATTTTTTATTTAAGCATCAATAAAATCACTGCTCCTGCAGCTGTGATTTTAATAATGTTTACATTAAAAAAAGAAAAGAAAAATGTATTTAAATATTGTACCTGCTGGGTGTCTATAGTTTGCCTGTAAAAACGTCTTTGAGAACCCGGGTCTTGCCCTAGGGAACATGTATCAATGGAATTTTTTTTTAAAAACTGTAATTTTTTCAGGAGTCCTGCTCCCGACCCTTTATAAAACTTTTTTTCCATTGATACATGTTCCCTCGGGCAAGACCCGGGTTCTCAAAGACATTTTCCAACAATAACTTGAATATTGGGCTTTAAAATGAGCACTTTTAAATTCGAACGTTCGAGTTCCATAGACTTCAATGGGGTTCTACATGGTCTGTTCGAACGTTCTGGTGTGAACCGAATGCGGGGGTGTTCCCCTAGCTGGGAGACAATTGCCGGTACAAAAATTACCGGCCGACATTCTGCCCGTGAGTACTCGGTTTGTGTATCGGTTTGTCAGACATGTATGCTGGAAAACCAGCAGCCAACCGACTCCCGATCTGCGCAGAAAGTGGATAGGAGTGTTCTGGAGTGGGGCCGTCCCCAGGGCTGCCATCAGGGGGGTACAGGCATTACACCTGTAAGGGGCCCGATAGTCCCCAGGGGCCCGGCTGGTCCCCCTACCTTTTTTTTTTGCATTACACTTGTAAGGGGCGTGCTGGTCCCCAGGGCCCCTTACAGGCCCAGTTGGCCCCCTCATGTCTTTTTTTTTTATTACATTTGTAAGGAGCCCGAAGGTCCCCAGCCCCCCCCCCTCTTATTAGAGATTACACTTTTTTATCATTAGAAATCCCCCCTCCCCGGGTTCTCTGCTCCAGGGGGGCCTGCTTACTAAAGCTGTGTAAGGGGCCCCAAAATGTGTGATGGCTGCCCTGGCCACCCCCCTGTCAGAACACAACATCTCAGCAGGGGAAATCGCTGGACTAACCTTGCATGGTTTGTAGTGTGTAGTGTACCAGGCTTAAGGCTCTATTCACACTTGCCGTTTACAGAACGCGTGCCAAAGTAAACAAATAACAATGGTTTTGCAATGCGTTTCGGAAACAGGCTGCAAACACCGTGTTTAGTTTTCTGTGCCATTAATTGTTAATTGATAGCGCAGGTAGCAGGCAGGCACGTTGTTCTGGGGGGGGGGGGGGGGGGGTTTGCAGTAAAAACACATGCCGCACTCTGCTCCAAAATAGGTTTTGGAACTTCTTTGGGGCATTTGTCACCCATAGGGCAGTCCATTTGGCTAAGATGATGTGTACTGTCTGTTCTTATCAGTTTTTGCCTGCATTCTCAGTTCCCCCCTAGGAGTGGGGATCTAGGGGTGCTTCATGGGTTTGTGACAGTGGCGGTTCATCCATAAGGGGCACATGGGCTCTGCCCCCTCTTACCTGACACTGCTCAATCACCATCGATAGATTCATGCATTGCATGAATCTATCTATGGTCGCCGCTGACGGCCCCTATTCAGGTGTCCGGCCCATTTTCGGTGCTGGAAACCTGAATTACAGCGGTGTTTTTTTTTTTTTTTTTTTGGAAGCACCTGATTAGGGCCGTAGGCCATGCTGTGCGCTCGATGTTCACTCAGCGTTGTGTTAGCAAAGCGAAGGAATTCACTTTGCTAACACTGAACCGCCTCTCAGCCAATTAGGTGCTCGGGTCTGTTACCTGTCACCTGATTGGCTGAAACATTAGGCGCTGTGATTGGACGCCTGATAGAGAGGATGGAAGAAGACAATCGAAGACAGCACCCTGCACCACTGGACCCCTTACATTACACAGCACCCTGCACCTCTGGACCCCTTACATTACACAGCACCCTGCACATCTGGACCCCTTTACATTACACAGCACCCTGCACCCCTTACATTACACAACACCCTGCATCACTGGACCCCCTTAAATTACACAGCACCCTGCACCCGTTACACTAAACAGCACCCTGCATCACTGGACCCCTACATTACACAGCACCCTGCACATCTGGACCCCTTTACATTACACAGCACCCTGCACCCCTTACATTACACAACACCCTGCATCACTGGACCCCCTTAGATTACACATCACCCTGTACCCGTTAAACTAAACAGCACCCTGCATCACTGGACCCCTACATTACACAGCACCCTGCACATCTGGACCCCTTTACATTACACAGCACCCTGCACCCCTTACATTACACAGCACCCTGTATCACTGGACCCCCTTAGATTACACAGAACCCTGCACCTCTGGACCCCTTTACATTACACAGCACCCTGCACCCCTTACATTACACAGCACCCTGCATCACTGGACCCCCTTAGATTACACAGCACTCTGGACCCCTTTACATTACACAGCACCCTGCACCCGTTACACTAAACAGCACCCTGCATCACTGGACCCCTACATTACACAGCACCCTGTATCACTGGACCCCTTTACAATTACACAGCACCCTGCACCCCTTACATTTCACAGCACCCTGCACCACTGGACCCCTTACATTACACAGCACCCTGCGCCCCTTACATTAAACAGCACCCTGCATCACTGGACCCCTTACATTACACAGTACCCTGTATCTCTGGACCCCTTTACATTACACAGCACCTGCACCCCTTTACATTACACAGCACCCTGCATCACTAGATCCCTTTACATTACACAGCACCCTGCATCACTGGACCCCTTTACATTACACAGCACCCTGCATCACAGGACCCCCTTACATTACACTGCACCCCCCACAGCTCTAGACGTCTGTATGTTACACAGACACCCCCCCCCCCTTAACAGTTCTGGACCCCCTGCATGTTACACAGACCCCCCTACAGTGCAGACCCCTCTCCCTACAATACAGACCCCCCTTACAATACAGACCGACCCCCCCTTACAATACAGAACCCCCCACCTACAATACAGATCCGATGCCCCAGGGTGTCAGGGAACGACCCTTTTTCTTCGGGAGGGGACCATATGACACACCCTAGTACACTTTTTTGGTTAACTTCTGTTTTTTTTTTGTGCACCGCACCATGGGTTTGGAAAAAAAAAAAAAAAAAGTACCCTGGTACCCGTACCTTGGGGGATTATGAAGGATCATATCACCTTTGTGATTGTATTTTTCATACTTTAAATTTAAAAAGTTTCTGCAATCATTCAAGGTCTGGACGTCTACAACATTATAGGGCTGCACTCCATTGCTCAGCAACCTCCTATGTCATATATCTTTATCCTAATATGAAAGTCATTAAGTCTGGGGATTCCAATTAAGGTTGTGATGACAGATATTGATTTTTTTTTTTTACTCTCCCTTTAAAAATCATGAATGTAATGTACGAACGTCTGGCTTCCAGCAGAAGGCGGAGGAAGCAACTAATTATCTGACATCTGTCAATCCCAGATACAATATATGGAGCTGATATATCTAATAAATAGGATGAGTCATTATTCTGGGGTCTAAAAGTGCCCACACACATTTCGATCCGATTAGTCGTGAATCCAGTCTACTGTTTAATTTATTAACCTTTTTACTGTTTTCAATTATTTGTTTTTCATTTTTTTTTTTTTTTTTTTTTTAAAGGGGAACCAAAGAATATGATTGGACAGGCTGGACAACGTCTGTTCCTTTTTAATGTGGTTGAAGCAGTGTAAAAAAACATTTTTTGACTTGACCCCTTTGGGGCATGTTGTAAAATAGCGATTAAATTACCAAAATAATGACAAATAATAGTAAAATAATGAACAATTTGCACTGTTTTTATTGAATTAAAAAAAAAATTCAGCTGAAATTAAATAAATATTTTTTAGCAAAACGAGTGCATGTGTGCCCAGTACAAAAATATATCGCGAATATGAAAGATCTTTCTTAGGAAAATGTCAGCAGAAAAAGTAGGAACATTTTTTGGGGGGTATTTTTCTGTAAACCAA
>JAJQKJ010000502.1:57500-224785 GCA_029574335.1 Rana kukunoris
CTGGAATGATGTCTTTCACTCCCTCATGGGAACTACTAAATGACAGGTACCCTTTAGTACCAGCACGGAAAATGTTACCTCTGGTGTGTCTCCAGCTGCCTGGATCTGTTTCTGCTTCTCCTCGATCTTCTGCCGCAGCGTGTTCAGTACCAGTTCCACCACTCCCGGCGAGCACTGTACAACCTTCCGGATCACATCGTCCGGGACGGAGAAGTTCAGTTTACTCAGAACTTTCCTAATAAGAAAATACAGAGGAGTTATGAACAACTGTGATTCTAAAACACTCACATTGACACCTCACCTGAACCAGACACTCACCCCCGGCTCCTTCTATGTCCTGACACTCACCCCCGGCTCCTTCTATGTCCTGACACTCACCCCCGGCTCCTTCTATGTCCTGACACTCACCCCCGGCTCCTTCTATGTCCTGACACTCACCCCCGGCTCCTTCTATGTCCTGACACTCACCCCCGGCTCCTTCTATGTCCTGACACTCATCCCCGGCTCCTTCTATGTCCTGACACTCATCCCCGGCTCCTTCTATGTCCTGACACTCATCCCCGGCTCCTTCTATGTCCTGACACTCATCCCCGGCTCCTTCTATGTCCTGACACTCATCCCCGGCTCCTTCTATGTCCTGACACTCATCCCCGGCTCCTTCTATGTCCTGACACTCATCCCCGGCTCCTTCTATGTCCTGACACTCATCCCCGGCTCCTTCTATGTCCTGACACTCATCCCCGGCTCCTTCTATGTCCTGACACTCATCCCCGGCTCCTTCTATGTCCTGACACTCATCCCCGGCTCCTTCTATGTCCTGACACTCATCCCCGGCCTTCTATGGCTCCTTCTCCTTCTACGTCCTGACACTCATCCCCGGCTCCTTCTATGTCCTGACACTCATCCCCGGCTCCTTCTACGCCCTGACACTCATCCCTGGATCCTTCTATGTCCTGACACTCATCCCCGGCTCCTTCTACGCCCTGACACTCATCCCCGGCTCCTTCTATGTCCTGACACTCATCCCCGGCTCCTTCTATGTCCTGACACTCATCCCCGGCTCCTTCTATGTCCTGACACTCATCCCCGGCTCCTTCTATGTCCTGACACTCATCCCCGGCTCCTTCTATGTTCACTCATCCCCGGCTCCTTCTATGTCCTGACACTCATCCCCGGCTCCTTCTATGTCCTGACACTCATCCCCGGCTCCTTCTATGTCCTGACACTCATCCCCGGCTCCTTCTATGTCCTGACACTCATCCCCGGCTGCTTCTATGTCCTGACACTCAGCCCTGGATCCTTCTATGTCCTGACACTCAGCCCTGGATCCTTCTATGTCCTGACACTCATCCCCAGCTCCTTCTATGTCCTGACACTCATCCCCGGCTCCTTCTATGTCCTGACATTCAACCCCCGGCTCCTTCTATGTCCTGACACTCATCCCCGGCTCCTTCTATGTCCTGACACTCATCCCTGGATCCTTCTATGTCCTCACACTCATCCCCAGCTCCTTCTATGTCCTGACACTCAGCCCTGGATCCTTCTATGTCCTGACACTCAGCCCTGGATCTTTCTATGTCCTGACACTCAGCCCTGGATCCTTCTATGTCCTGACACTCAGCCCCGGCTCCTTCTATGTCCTGACACTCATCCCCGGCTCCTTCTATGTCCTGACACTCATCCCCGGCTCCTTCTATGTCCTGACACTCATCCCCGGCTCCTTCTATGTCCTGACACTCATCCCTGGTCCTTCTATGTCCTCACACTCATCCCCGGCTCCTTCTATGTCCTGGACACTCATCCCCGGCTCCTTCTATGTCCTGACACTCATCCCCGGCTCCTTCTATGTCCTGACACTCATCCCCGGCTCCTTCTATGTCCTGACACTCATCCCCGGCTCCTTCTATGTCCTGACACTCATCCCCGGCTCCTTCTATGTCCTGACACTCATCCCCGGCTCCTTCTATGTCCTGACACTCATCCCCGGCTCCTTCTATGTCCTGACACTCATCCCCGGCTCCTTCTATGTCCTGACACTCATCCCTGGCTCCTTCTATGTCCTGACACTCATCCCTGGCTCCTTCTATGTCCTGACACTCAGTCCTGGCTCCTTCTATGTCCTGACACTCAGCCCTGGCTCTTTCTATGTCCTGACACTCAGCCCTGGCTCTTTCTATGTCCTGACACTCAGCCCTGGCTCTTTCTATGTCCTGGACACTCAGCCCTGGCTCTTTCTATGTCCTGGACACTCAAACAATGGGATCCCCCCAACATAATGCCGAGCTCTGTTCCTGCACACCTAGGAGCTTTAGCCTCCCCACCTTTGTGTATTCCAGCTTCTTCTGTTACATTCTCCATAATATTAAATAAATAAGAAGTCCAGCAGGGATGGTGGGAGCCCCTCATATTGAGCACAGCAGGTGTACAGACCTGGGAACTCAGCATTTACACAGACATGAACTTTAATGGCACCCCAGTCTTAGTCTGTAGGGTTCAATATTGAGTTGGCCCACCCTTTGCAGCTATAACAGCTTCAACTCTTCTGGGAAGGCCGTCCACAAGGTTTAGGAGTGTGTCTATGGGAATGTTTGACCATTCTTCTAGAAGCGCATTTGTGAGGTCAGGCACTGATGTTGGACGAGAAGGCCTGGCTTGCAGTCTCTGCTCAAATTTATCCCAAAGGTGTTCTATCGGGTTGAGGTCAGGAGTCTGTGCAGGCCACTCCATTACTTCCACCCCAAACTCGCTCATCCATGTCTTTATGGACCTTGGAAAAGAAAAAAGGTAACAGCGCTCTCTGCAGGGATAATCCAATCCATACACCAGGTCCACTCACAGGTGCCGAAGCTCGGTGTGAAGCATTCCCATAAACACACTCCTAAACCTTGTGGACGGTCTTCCCAGAAGAGTTGAAGCTGTTGTAGCTGCAAAGGGGCGGGGCCAACTCAATATTGAACCCTACGGACTTAAGGCCCATATACACGATCAGACGTTTTGACAACAAATAGCGCTTTTTCATCAGACAAAAGTTTGCTGTGAGAACAGACAAACTTTCCGGCAACGAATGTCCTACGTCGGCTAATCCGACCGTGTGTACACAAGTCCTTCGGACTAAAGTACAAACACGCATTCTCAGAAGCAAGTGGTAAAGATCAGATAACAATAGCAGAAGTTGCCCAAAGGGTGGCGGTAAAGAGCAGAAAAATCATGTGATTTGGTGAATGTTGGCTGAAAAAGTCCTGCCGTGTATGCAGAACAAGTTCACGGCCAACGCCCTTTGGACAAAAATTCAGGGAAAGGTCTAATGGAAGTCCGATCGTGTGTATGAGGCTTAAGACTGGGATGTCATTAAAGTTCATGTGCGTGTAAAGGCAGGCGTCCCAATACTTTTGACAATGTAGTGTATGTGTTACATAGTGGGTACGAGAAATTACAGGTAAGTACCGTATATACTCGAGTATAAGCCGAGATTTTCAGCACATTTTTTGTGCTGAAAATGCCCCCCTGGGGTTATACTCGAGTCACCTTTTTGCGTCTGATCTCCCGGACTTTGGGAACCCGGTAGCGGCCGTAGGTGCCAAGTATGGACCCCAAACTTGGCACACATGTAGCCCCAGTTCTCCTCTATAAGTGTGTAAAGTTTGTTGTCTGGGGGGCCTACGGCCGGGGAGCACCAATTTTTTTAAAGCCGAGCACCCCTTCTGTAGACTCCCATGTTAAAAGGTAATTTCTCCGGTAACTTTGGGGACCCGGTACTGGCCGACCGTAGGTCCCCTGGACCAGAAAATTGGCACACATGTAGCCCTAGTTCTCATCTACAAGTGTGCAACGGCCTGGGGAGAACCAATTATTTTAAACCCGGGCAACTCTTCCATATACTCCCATGTTAAACGTAGGTCTAGTCATGGAGACAGTGAGGCATGGACACACAGTGAGGCATGGACACACATTGAGGCATGGACACACATTGAGGCATGGACACACATTGAGGCATGGACACACATTGAGGCATGGACACACATTGAGGCATGGACACACATTGAGGCATGGACACACATTGAGGCATGGACACACATTGAGGCATGGACACACATTGAGGCATGGACGCACATTGAGGCATGGAAGCACATTGAGGCATGGAAGCACATTGAGGCATGGACACACATTGAGGCATGGACACATAGTGAGGCATGGACACACAGTGAGGCATGGACACACATTGAGGCATGGAAACACATTGAGGCATGGACACACATTGAGGCATGGACACACAGTGAGGCATGGACACACATTGAGGCATGGACACACAGTGAGGCATGGACACACAGTGAGGCATGGACACACAGCGAGGCATGGAAACACATTGAGGCATGGACACACATTGAGGCATGGACACACAGTGAGGCATGGACACACATTGAGGCATGGACACACAGTGAGGCATGGACACACATTGAGGCATGGACACACATTGAGCCATGGAAACACATTGAGGCATGGAAACACATTGAGGCATGGACACACAGTGAGGCATGGACACACAGTGAGGCATGGACACACAGTGAGGCATGGACACACATTGAGGCATGGAAACACATTGAGGCATGGACACACATTGAGGCATGGACACACAGTGAGGCATGGACACACATTGAGGCATGGACACACAGTGAGGCATGGACACACATTGAGGCATGGACACACATTGAGCCATGGAAACACATTGAGGCATGGAAACACATTTAGGCATGGACACACAGTGAGGCATGGACACACAGTGAGGCATGGACACACAGTGAGGCATGGACACACAGTGAGGCATGGACACACATTGAGGCATGGACACACAGTGAGGCATGGACACACATTGAGGCATGGGTACAGTTAGGTATGGACACAGTGAGGCATGGACACAGTGAGGCATGGACACATGGGCACAGCGAGGAAAAGTGAGACACAGTGAGGCATGCAGATGGACACCCTAGGCAGGGGCGGACTGACAACTCATGGGGCCCCTGGGCAATAGGAGATTATGGGGCCCCCGGGCAATAGATTATGGGGCCACACAGTACTGTATACACACACACAGTATACATACATAGTATACACATACACACACTGAAAAGGTACTGGAGAGGTGGTGCAGCTATAATCTTGGGATTTTTTTTAAAAAAACACAGATTTTAACATACTGTCCCTGGTTTTACTGATGCTGGCAACTCTGATGGGGCCCCCTAGTGGCATGGGGCACTCGGGCAGTGCCAAGTGCCTGAATGGTCAGTTCGCCTCGACCCTAGGCTTATACTCGTGTCAATACGTTTCCCATTTTTTTGTGGTAAAATTAGGTGCCTTGGCTTATATTCGGATCGGCTTATACTCGAGTATATACGGTAATATGAATGATTGTGTTGGAGTCAAAGAAGGGCTCAAACCTCATGTCATCCATGGTAGTACTCCAATAGGCGCGCCTCACCAGCCAGCAGAGATCACCCATTGGCTACTAGAAGGGTGAAGAGGAAATTCACTCTCCTCCCCATCTGACCCCAAAAGGGCCACTTACCTGTTCAGGGTGGTCCAGTTGCTGAGCTTCTGTTGTTTGGAGTTGGCTGGGATGTAGTTGTGCATCTCTACCAGCTTAGGGAAATGGAATTTTACAATTTCGGCGGTCAGCACTGAAAAAAATAAAAAAATAAAACACAAGATATACCATGATGTCTGATGTTGTGATGTGTTCTAGAAGGTATATCTTATTCCAATTCTAGGAGGGAGAGTCTTTATACTGTCCTTAGATACATAGGGGAGTATTCCTCCCAAAAAACACAATCTTATCAGGAATGTTACTGGTTGTCTGATGATCACATTATTGCTTTTACAACAATGTAAAAAAAAAAAAAATGCCTGATCACTGCCCTCCCAATGAACAATGAACTACTCTGATGACAGGATGAAAAAAATAAAAATATACAGGAAGAAATGTAAAAAAATAAATAAAAATAAATAAACAAGATTTTTTTTTTTAGAAAAATTAAACAACAAAATAATCTACTTATTAATTATTGTTTTGATTTTAGATTTTTTTATGTACTGTCACCAGTCAGTGTCTCTGATCACCACCACACCAGTTATATGATGACCATGTACTGCACTGGTGACAGTATATAAAACAAATTTAAAAATAAAAATAAAAAATACCACCAAAAGAAAGCTCTATTTATGTGAAAAGCATGATATAAATTCCATTTGTGTACAGTGTTGTATGACCGCGCAATCGCCAGTTAAAGTAGTGCATTGCTGAATAGCACAAAAAATTGCCTAGTCATGAAGGAGTTCCAGAAGTCATGGCGACACAATCAGATTGTAAAATGTATGGTGAGTTTTATTCATCTCAGTGCTAATCACTGTACACTGCAATGGTTAAATACGTGTGTTTTTTAGCTAGGATTACACAATCCAGCAAGAAATATTGTAGCCTAATTACCAACATTGTAATGTAGTCAGCAATAAACATTGTAACTCAATCCACAATAGCTCACATTGTCCAAAAATTAACCGTTCCCTACTCTACTAGAAGTGTGTTGTGTCTCTATTCTGTCTTCCCCCTGCAGTACATTGTTCTGCCGCTAGCCGACCTCGCATTACCACTAGACGTCCTCGCTCTATCACTAGACGTCCTCGCTCTACCACTAGACATCCTCGCTCGCTCTACCACTAGACGTCCTCGCTCTACCACTAGACATCCTTGCTCTACCGCTAGAATGTCCTCGCTCTACCACTAGACGTCCTCGCTCTACCACTAGACGTCCTCGCTCTACCACTAGACGTCCTCGCTCTACCACTAGACGTCCTCGCTCTACCACTAGACGTCCTCGCTCGCTCTACCACTAGACGTCCTCGCTCGCTCTACCACTAGACGTCCTCGCTCGCTCTACCACTAGACGTCCTCGCTCTACCACTAGAATGTCCTCGCTCTACCACTAGAATGTCCTCGCTCTACCACTAGACGTCCTCGCTCTACCACTAGACGTCCTCGCTCTACCACCAGACGTCCTCGCTCTACCACTAGACGTCCTCGCTCTACCACTAGACGTCCTCGCTCTACCACTAGACGTCCTCGCTCGCTCTACCACTAGACGTCCTCGCTCGCTCTACCACTAGACGTCCTCGCTCGCTCTACCACTAGACGTCCTCGCTCTACCGCTAGAATGTCCTCGCTCTACCACTAGACGTCCTCGCTCTACCACTAGACGTCCTCGCTCGCTCTACCACTAGACGTCCTCGCTCTACCACTAAAATGTCCTCGCTCTACCACTAGACGTCCTCGCTCGCTCTACCACTAGACGTCCTCGCTCTACCACTAGACGTCCTCGCTCGCTCTACCACTAGACGTCCTCGCTCGCTCTACCACTAGACGTCCTCGCTCGCTCTACCACTAGACGTCCTCGCTCTACCACTAGACGTCCTCGCTCTACCACTAGAATGTCCTCGCTCTACCACTAGACGTCCTCGCTCTACCACTAGACGTCCTCGCTCGCTCTACCACTAGACGTCCTCGCTCGCTCTACCACTAGACGTCCTCGCTCTACCACTAGAATGTCCTCGCTCTACCACTAGAATGTCCTCGCTCTACCACTAGAATGTCCTCGCTCTACCACTAGAATGTCCTCGCTCTACCACTAGACGTCCTCGCTCTACCACTAGACGTCCTCCCTCACTCTACCACTAGATGTCCTCGCTCTACCACTAGACGTCCTCGCTCTACCACTAGAATGTCCTCGCTCTACCACTAGACGTCCTCGCTCTACCACTAGACGTCCTCCCTCACTCTACCACTAGATGTCCTCGCTCTACCACTAGACGTCCTCGCTCTACCACTAGACGTCCTCGCTCTACCACTAGAATGTCCTCGCTCTACCACTAGACGTCCTCGCTCTACCACTAGACGTCCTCGCTCTACCACTAGACGTCTTCGCTCTACCACTAGACGTCCTCGCTCTACCACTAGACGTCCTCGCTCTACCACTAGATGTCCTCGCTCTACCACTAGAGGTCCTCGCTCTACCACTAGAGGTCCTCGCTCTGCCACTAGAATGCCCTCGCTCTACCACTAGACTGTCCTCGCTCTACCAATAGACTGTCCTCGCTCTACCACTAGACTGTCCTCGCTCTACCACTAGACTGTCCTCGCTCTACCACTAGACTGTCCTCGCTCTACCACTAGACTGTCCTCGCTCTACCACTAGACTGTCCTCGCTCTACCACTAGACTATCCTCGCTCTGCCACTAGACGTCCTCGCTCTACCACTAGACGTCCTCGCTCTACCACTAGACTGTCCTCGCTCTGCCACTAGACGTCCTCGCTCTTCCACTAGCCGACCTCGCATTACCATTAGACGTCCTCGCTCTGCCACGCTCTGCCACGTCCGTTGCATTGAAGTCAATGGGACACGACTTTGCATCAAAGTCACTAGGGAGCGTTTTTGCATTGAAGTTAATGGGATGCAATTTTGCCATTAATGGCACCTTTTTTTCCTATCCGCAAAACGCTGATTACCATATTTTCGGCTGATAATTTTCGTCCGCTTATATATTGACGCATCCCTAAACTGGGGTTCTAGACACTATTTCGCTAAAGAAAAGCAGTTTTATTTCTGTCTGCGTTGCTGTTGGGGAGTTCCCCTCACTTCCCGTCTGGTACAACATTGTCGGCAGGATAGGAAGTGAAGGTAAATCTCTCTAACGGAAGCCTAGATAGCAGTAAAAACCTGACAGGGATTCCTACCCCCTTCACAATGTATCCAAAACTAACTTTTTTTTTTAGCAGAGACCATGGAGAATAAAATGGAGATCACGGCAATAATTTGTCACACCGTATTTGCACAGCGGTCTTACAAACACAATTTTTTTTGGGGGGGGAACACTTTTTTGGGGGGGAAAAAACTATTTTTTAAATATCAAAATAAGAAAACATTAAAAGTAGCCCAATTTTTTGTATAATGTGAAAGATGAAGTTACGCTGAGTAAAATGATACCGAACATGTCACACTTTAAAACTACTGTACGTAAAAATGTCCATAGGCAACACTTTTAATATTTTTACAGGTTTTGAGATACAGAGGAGGACTAGTGCTAGAATTATTGCTCTCGCTCAAAGGATCGCAAAGATACCTCACTTGTGGGGGTTTAAACACTGTTTACAAAAGCAGGGGCAACTTACGTATGCGTTCGCTTCTAAACGCGAGCACGGCGGCACTTTAAAAAAAATATAGGCCTTGTACACAGACTGACTTTGTATATGTCTCACATTTTTCTATATATATACTGTAATTTTTCGGATCTGTACCACCACTTACCTTTCACAATAAAAGTTTGTAAAAAAAAAAAAAAAAAAAAATATATATTTTACACTTTTTTTTATTTAATTTACTTTTTATTTTTACACTGTCCCTTTAAACAGAAATTATTTTTTTTTAAATCACTTTTCTTCCCTTGTAATAGAAAAAAAGCATGACAGGACCTCTTTAATGTGAGATCTGGGGGGTAAAAAAGACATCAGATCTCATATTTACACTTAAAAGTAATAATACAAAAAAAAAAGGAATTTTATGTTTTCACATTAAAGCGGAGTTCCACCCAAAAGTGGAACTTCTGCTTAATCCATTCCTCGCCCCTTACATGCCACATATGGCATGTCTTTTTTTTGGGGGGGGGGGGAGTGGGGGCTTCACGAGGAGCGGGACTTCCTGTCCCACTTCCTCCCAGGAACCGTCCCCTCCCTGTAGGCGGATCGCCTGGGACACGTGACAGGTCCCAGGCGACCGTCTTACCACTCACAGAGCGCAGCGCCGCTCGCGCATGCGCAGTGAGTGCCCGCACTAAGAATGAAGACGCCAGCTGGAGAGGGAGGGGGGAGGAGAGGAGTGACGCTCCGGCAGGCCGCATTGCTGGACTGTGGAACAGGTGAGTGTCTGTTTATTAAAAGCCAGCAGTTATGCTTTTTGTAGCTGTTGACTTTTAATAAACATAAAAAAAGCCTAGAACTCCCCTTTAAGAAAAATGGGTCCTTTAAAAGGGAGTTCCACCCACAATTTCACTTTTTAAATATAAATACTCCTGTAATACACAAGCCTAATGTATTCTAGTAAAGTTAGTCTGTAAACTAAGGTCCGTTATGTTAGGTTGTTACAGCATTTAGATTATAATCTAGAAATAGACCGTGGCCATCTTAAGTGTGGGCATCATGAAGCCAGACCGTATGACTTCCTGGATTTCAGCTTTGCATATCTCGCACATGCTCAGTGCTGCACAAGCAATGTAATAGGTTTCAGTCAGGTTTGCAAGGACTACTGGGAAACATGATGCCTATCCCAGAAACCCTTGCAAAT
Organism: Rana kukunoris; assembly: GCA_029574335.1. Lineage (NCBI taxonomy): Eukaryota > Metazoa > Chordata > Amphibia > Anura > Ranidae > Rana > Rana kukunoris. The sequence goes on from JAJQKJ010000502.1 coordinate 67,883, forward strand.
AGCCATGTGACTTAATAGCCTAGGCCAATAAGGAGGAGGAAGTAATGAAGGACTACAGAATAAAGGTATTTACATGCAACAAATAAATAAAAATTGTCCATTCTGAACACTTTAGGGCATGCAGCACAGACAAACTTAAAAAAATGGGTGGAACTCCACTTTAAGGTCAGTGGAGTGGAAGTGACATCTGATGTCCTCCAAGGGCATAGAGTTGAGTGGGGGCCATCTGATGTCGCTCCAGTCCTCCAAGGGCATAGAGTTTAGTGGGGGCCATCTTGCCCTCACTCGACTTCCTGCCCATCGGATCATTTCCGCCAGGAAGCGACGGGAGGGGGCACCTCTTCCACTGCCCATAAAATCTGCCACTAAGACCACTGTTATGTGAAAGTGGCTCGCCCACTAGCAGCTAGCTGCTGCCATAACAACTGTATATAACATCAAAGCAGCGACGTATAATCGCGGTGGGTGGCCCGGAAGTGGTTAAGAATGTGGCGCCCAACTTCCTGGCCTGCTCCTTAGCAACCAGCTATAGACATAGGGCCAGATTCACATACATTTAATATTGCGCTGCGTAATCGAAATACTCTACGCTGCCGTATTTTACCAGGCTCTACACCGAATCCTGGTAGATTTTTGCCCGTACGCTACGGCGGCGTAGTCTATTTCTAGCCGCGTAATCGAAATACGCGATTAGGGGGCGTGAAGCATTTAAATTAAGCGCGTCCCCGCGGCGATCGAACTGCGCATGCTCCGTTCAGAAATTTCCCGCCGTGCATTGCGTGAAATCACGTCGTTACGTCATTCGTTGTTTGAGTAGCGTCGTTTACGAACATTCCTATTCCCGGACGACTTACGTAAAAAATAATAAAAGACGTCGGAAAACGTAGAAATTCGACGTGGGAACGACGGCCATACTTAACATGGGCTGTCTAATATTAGAGCAGCTAAAAGCTGGTATAGTGTTACGCAAATAAAAGATGACTAAAGGTGCCGTAAGAGATTGCGATTGAAGATCGTAATTTCGGGGATCGCCGGCAAAAGCTCATTAGCATACCCTGACGCCGAAAACGATGGGAAGTCCACCCAGTGGCCGCAATTTTATTGCAGCGTAGATTCGAAGGCGTACGAACACGTAATCCAGTCGAATTGAAGCCCGCAGCCGTCTATTCATGGTTTGAGGTTTTCGACTAGCTAAAAAACGCGCGTAATTTGAAATTACTCCAGTCTAACACCAGTTAGACAGGCGTAATGGCTCTCTGAATCTGGCCCAAAGATTTTAAAGCAGAACCCCTCCACCACCAACACAACTCGCAAAATACTTTTTTTTTTAAACGCATCAAAATCGCAACACTTGCATTTTTGGCGCGACTACATTGAAGTCTATTATGCCCAAAACATGAAAAAACAAAACAAAAAACACCTTGAGACTTTTTAAAACGCAGAGATGTGAACTACATCCATAGGAAACCACGTTAAATTGAAAAAGCACATAGGTGGAGAAAGATAGCAGATTGCCTCTGGGGGAGGCCTGCCTACTCCCAACTCCTGTAGTCCGGCTCCTCTCTCGAGTACACGCACAAAATACACTTAAAAAAAAAAAGATTAAAAAAAAAAAGCACATAGGTGTGAACGGAGAGTTACTCGGCACAACCTCATCTGTTATACTTTCCCCCCAAAAATGGGTATTATACTGCAACTGTGCGCCCTAAAATTACCTTTAGCGTATTTTTTTTTTTTGCTGGAATTTTGCGTTTCCTAAACTGTTGCGCTAATATCATGTAACATAAAATATTGGAAGCGCCGCCATTTCATTCTCCAGGGTCTCTGCTTTCAGAAAAAATATCATGTTTTGGGGGGATTTATGCAATCTTCAGGCCCAGAGCTTTTTTTCTCAGAAAATAGGTGCAGGAACTCAACTACGACCCCGTTCAGATTTCAAAAACAGTAGAAGGGTCTGAAAGGGGCATTAAATACCAGGATTGCATTACATACAGAGTGTAGAGTTCAGGGGGTTACATAAAGAGTGCAGAGCTGTCACTTGTAAACACAGAAACCAGACTTCTGTGTTTACAAGTGATTGTGGTGAGCAGGCACCAAAGGGTCTGAGCCAAAGGTGGTGGAACTGAGTTCCCCCAAGTTCCCCCTGAAAAAAAGCCCTGTTCAGGCCTAAAATTATTAAAAAAAAAAAAAAGCAGCGAAAGGGTTAAGAGTGTCAGACCTCCATCGCTGAAGTCGCGGGCGATGTTCCTCTTGGGTCGGGAGAGCGGGATCTTGTCCACCCAGGAATAAAGTTCATGCAGGTTGTGCTCATCGAACTCCTCGGCCATTCTTCCTCCTTCATACACCTGAGTCCTCGTCTTGTCAGGCTCCCAGCTGACATTGTTTTGTCTATGGTCACCGTGGCGACAGACGAGGCTCAAAGGGCACCTGGGAGATGTAGGCCTCAGGCTTTCTGTTGTCGTCAACAAACTTTATTAGCATGTTAACAGTTCACTGAGAGGCTTCTCTTAAGTGTCATAACTCTGTTCACACTACTGCCACGTGATTTTGGCCCGATTTGCAGACTGTTATTTGTACGGCCATCATTGTGATCGGTTGCCTGACTCGCACACACGCACATGTATTTGCTTAAATCGTTCGGAAACAATCAATAAAATTCAGCCAGCATCAAAGTTCACTAAACCAATCAAAACAGAGGGACTGCGTTTTACAATTCCTATTAGGACTGATCATTTTATTGGGGGCCAAAAGACGCGCTCTTTAACCACTTCCATACCGTGCAAATTCCAGCACTTTTCTCCTACATGTAAAAATCATATTTTTTTTGCTAGAAAATTACTCAGAACCCCCAAACATATTTTATATATATATATATATATATATATATATATATATATATATATATATTTAGCAGAGACCCAAGGGAATAAAATGGCGGACATTGCAACTTTTTATGTCGCACGGTATTTGTGCAATACACCAACTGGCCACCAACTAAAGGAGGTTGCAAAACCACTGACTACCAACAACTACTGACAAAGGGGCACCAAATCTACTGACTACTATCTAAATGGGGACATCAAAACCACTGAAAACCAACTAAGGCCCCCTTTACACTTGTATGACCTGAAAGTTTCGCGACTTTGCTGCGACTTAACCTCTTCCTTACTGGGCACATATACCCCCCCCCCCCCCCTCTTGCCCAGGTGAAATTTCAGCTTCCGGCACTGCGTCGCTTTAACTGACGTGCGACGTGGCTCCCAAACAAAATTGACGTCCTTTTTTCCCCACAAGTAAAGCTTTCTTTTGGTGGTATTTGATCGCCCCTGCGGTTTTTATTTTTTGCGCTATAAACAAAAAAAGAGCGACAATTTTGAAAAAAAAAAATTTTTTACTTGTTGCTATAATAAATATCCCAATTAAAAAAAAAAAAAAACACATATTTTTTCTCAGTTTAGGGCGATACGTATTCTTCTACATATTTTTGGTAAAAAAAAAAAATCGCAATAAGCGACTGGTTTGCGCAAAAGCTGTAGCGCCTACAAAATAGGGGACAGAATTATTATTTTTTATTATTTTATTTTTACTAGAAATGGCGGCGATTTGCGATTTTTTTTATTGGGACTGCGACGTTATGGCGGACACATCGGACACTTTTGACACATTTTTGGCACCATTCACATTTATACCGCGATCAGTGCTATAAATATGCACTAATTACTGTATAAATGTGACTGCCATTGAAGGGGTTAACACTAGGGGGTGAGGAAGAGGTTAAATGTATTCCCTACATAGTTTTTTAACTGTGGGGGGAGGGGGGGTGACCGATCTGTGTCCCTATGTACAAGGAACACAGATCGGTCTCCTCTCCAGAGACAGGACGCTGTCTCTGTGTAAAACGGCAATGAGAGATGATCTCATATGTTTACATATGAGATCATCTCTCATTGGCCGCACAGATCGCATCGCAAATGGCCACTCTGATTGGCCGTTCGCGGCGATCTGTGACACGGCCAACACAGAGTTTCCCCGCTGCGCGCTCTGGAGCGCGAGCGGGGAACGCCCAAAGGACGGATTCAGCGCGGATCTGAATATCCAAAGGCCTGTTGGATATTCAGATCCGCGCTGAATCCGTCATTCGGCTATAGCGCGAATCTCAAGAGGTTAAAGCCATGCCTGTGTAATCTTGAGGTCTACGGACCACAAGTCGCATCAAGGTCAGACCATAGTATAGCAGGAACTACTTTGAAGTCGCACAGATGTGAACGGTACTCATTGTAAATCTCAGGGTACGACTTGTCATGCGACTTTGCAGTCTAAAGTCACAGTACAAGTCGCACAAGTGTGAAAGGGGCCTAAAAGAGGGTACCAAAACCCCTGACTACCAACTACGAAAGAAGCCACTACAATGGCCACCACCTACATATTGACTGCGTATCGCTGGGAGCGCCTCACTGTCACCGTTGTCATTGTCATCTTATTGTTTTGTTTTTTTCCACCAGCATGATTCTCGTTTACACATGGGCAGGCTGGTATTTATATTAGTAATTATTTTTTTTTCTATTAATTTTTTGAGCGCCCCCATTAATATATTACTATATATATTTTTTTTCACTAGTTTACACATCGACCGTATACAGAACTTATTTTACCGTCTCTTGACATCAATAGTCAAAAGATGTTGAAAAATTAAGTCCGCCCCGGGTGACAAATACGCTCGGTACGCCACTTTAAAAGAAAGAATGAGCGTGCCTCCAAGATTGTTTGCATTGATGTGGATGAATCTGCAGATTCCCTGGAAGCAGCTGAGGATTTACCGCCCCCCCCAGGACAAGGTTCGGAATAGTTTTACTGCCCAGGGGGTGAGCGGAGCGCGGTGTATATCTGGTCACTGCGTGTCTGAGCCTGTCACTTTCCTCTATACAGCTCACAAATCTCTCTACTCAGGCAGTCCATTCCCGTCCGCTGGACTCCTCACATCGCACAGCTCTTCAATGCCCCGTCCTCCTCTTCACCGCAATACTGGACCGCTGACCTGTTCTGGAGACTATGAGGAATCTTCTGTGTACCGTCATCTTCATCCTCCTGCAGCAGCTCTTCAGGAGCGAGGGTGAGTGACGCCATGAACACCTTACACTGGGTGACCTTGTGTGTGTTTGTGTGTGTGTAGCTGCGCACCCATGTGTGCTCCTACTCCCTCAGCTCTACCTTCCCTATGTAGTGAAGACACCAATGCTAAGCTGTAATGGAAACCCATGAGACATCAAGATGGGCATTGATATCCAATGTTTCCAAAAATGTCACTTGTTTCTGAAAATGACAGTTTCCAAAAATGTCTGTTGTTTGCAAAAATGTTAGTTGTTTCCATAAATGACAGTTGTTTAAAAAACATGGCAGTTATTTTAAGAAAAATGGCAGTTGTTCCATAAATGACAGTTGTTTCCAAAATAGACAGCTGTTTTCAAAAATGTTACTTGTTTCCAAAAATGTGTCTTTTCCAAAAATGTGTCTTTTCCAAAAATGTGTTTTTTCCAAAAATGTCAGTAGTTTCCAAAAATGTCAGTAGTTTCCAAAAATTACAGTTGTTTGTAAAAATTCACTTGTTTCCAAATATGGCAGTTGTTTCAAAAAAAATGACAGTTGTTTAAAAAAACGACACTTGTTTCCAAAAATGTTAGTTGTTTCAAAAAATGGTAGTTGTTTCCAAAAATTGTAGTAGTTTTCAAAAATGACAGTTGTTTGTAAAAACAAAGGTTGTTTAAAAAAACATCACATGTTTAAAAAAAAAATCACTTGTTTCCAAAAATGTCAGTTGTTTCAAAAACGACACTTGTTTCCAAAAATGTTAGTGGTTTCCAAAAATGTTAGTCGTTTCCAAAAATGACAGTCGTTTCCAAAAATGTCACTTGTTTCAAAAATGTTAGTTGTTGTTTTCAAAAATGTCACTTGTTTCCAAAAATATCACTTGTTTCCAAAAAAGTGTCTTTTCCAAAAAAGTGTCTTTTCCAAAAATGTTTTTTTTTTTTCCAAAAATGTCAGTAGTTTCCAAAAATGACAGTTGTTTGTAAAAATGAAGCTTGTTTCAAAAAATGTCATTTGTTTAAAAAAAATCACTTGTTTCCAAATATGGAAATATGGCAGTTGTTTAAAAAAAATGACAGTTGTTTAAAAAAACGACACTTGTTTCCAAAAATGTTAGTTGTTTCAAAAAATGGTAGTTGTTTCCAAAAATTGTAGTAGTTTCCAAAAATGACAGTTGTTTATAAAAATGAAGGTTGTTTAAAAAAATGTCACATGTTTAAAAAAAAAATCACTTGTTTCCAAAAATATCAGTTGTTTCAAAAACGACACTTGTTTTCAAAAATGTTAGTCGTTTCCAAAAATGTTAGTCGTTTCAAAAAATGACAGTCGTTTCCAAAAATGTCACTTGTTTCAAAAAATGTCACTTGTTTCAAAAATGTTAGTTGTTTTCAAAAATGACAGTTGTTTGTAAAAATGAAGCTTGTTTCAAAAAATGTCATTTGTTTAAAAAAAATCACTTGTTTCCAAATATGGAAATATGGCAGTTGTTTAAAAAAAATGACAGTTGTTTAAAAAAACGACACTTGTTTCCAAAAATGTTAGTTGTTTCAAAAAATGGTAGTTGTTTCCAAAAATTGTAGTAGTTTCCAAAAATGACAGTTGTTTATAAAAATGAAGGTTGTTTAAAAAAATGTCACATGTTTAAAAAAAAAATCACTTGTTTCCAAAAATATCAGTTGTTTCAAAAACGACACTTGTTTTCAAAAATTTTAGTCGTTTCCAAAAATGTTAGTCGTTTCAAAAAATGACAGTCGTTTCCAAAAATGTCACTTGTTTCAAAAAATGTCACTTGTTTCAAAAATGTTAGTTGTTTTCAAAAATGACAGTTGTTTGTAAAAATGAAGCTTGTTTCAAAAAATGTCATTTGTTTAAAAAAAATCACTTGTTTCCAAATATGGAAATATGGCAGTTGTTTAAAAAAAATGACAGTTGTTTAAAAAAACGACACTTGTTTCCAAAAATGTTAGTTGTTTCAAAAAATGGTAGTTGTTTCCAAAAATTGTAGTAGTTTCCAAAAATGACAGTTGTTTATAAAAATGAAGGTTGTTTAAAAAAATGTCACATGTTTAAAAAAAAAATCACTTGTTTCCAAAAATATCAGTTGTTTCAAAAACGACACTTGTTTTCAAAAATTTTAGTCGTTTCCAAAAATGTTAGTCGTTTCAAAAAATGACAGTCGTTTCCAAAAATGTCACTTGTTTCAAAAAATGTCACTTGTTTCAAAAATGTTAGTTGTTTCCAAAAATGACAGTTGTTTTCAAAAATGACAGTTGTTTGTGAAAATGAAGGTTGTTTAAAAAAATGTCACTTGTTTCCAAAAATGAAGGTTGTTTCAAAAACGACACTTGTTTCCAAAAATGTTAGTTGTTTCAAAAAATGACAGTTGTTTCCAGATATGGACGTTTTTTCCAAATATGGCAGTTGTTTCCAAATATGGCAGTTGTTTCTAAAAATGACAGTTGTTTCCAAGAATTCAGATACATCCGAATTTCAAAATAATGAAAATCATCCGAATTTGAATTCAAAACAAACCGCACATGTCTAACGCATTCCCACAACACACTGATGTGAATGTAGCCGGTGTAAAATGTAAAAAAAATCAACTCAAATTAGACCATTTGTGGGGAGAGATTTTACAGATTTTTTTTTTCCCCTCTTGTGCCCGTTTCTTGCAGCCATCCCTCCTCCATGGAGCCGGGAAATATCAGACGATGGTGATGAGCGTCCTGGAGCGCCCGGCGCACACAAGGTGATGATCTCATCAGGAGAATAAAGAGGGGGGTAGATCAGCGTGTCGTTTGCTTGCTGAGAATATAATTATGTGGATGAATCCTATTTTGTCATCTTCATTGAGCAAACAGCCATGCTGTAGGTGATATCAAAACCTGCCGTATGAGGGCCGCTATCACACAAATGTATCCTTATAAACTGGGATCAGAATGCCAGGAAGGAAAAGGGGATGAGTCATAAGAGGGCCAATGAGAGCTGCAGAGCTGGAGGTGTGTCTGTGTAAATCCAGGAAGTGAACAGGCAGCAGCTTCAGCTGCCCACAGTTAAAATGGCCGCAGCCAGACTCCGTGGAGGGAGATTTCTGCAGCATATTTGGCAAGTACAGAATCACAGTATATATAAAATAATATGCAAAGTGGTTGGTGGGAAGCTTCAGAATGGCAATGATGTTTTTATTAGAAATTGCTGCAGTTCCTCTTTAAGTTGGGACTCATAGTTAGTTTGTGAGTCAGAAATTGGGTCAGGGTTACAGCAGGTCTGGCTGGGTGGCTCCACAGAGGCAGGTCTCTGGCACCTCCCCCCTGGATCTAGAAGTTTGGAGAAACTTTTAGAATCTAGTGGGCAGAGCCCACGAGGTACTGATCTGCATATTTAAGCTAAGTCAGCCCTTGATATTAAAATCAAACGTTGTACTTCCCTGCTTTATGTAGTGGTATTGCACAGAGCAGCCCTGGTCCTCCTCTTTTCAGGTCCCTACCTGGCACTCCCCTTCCTTCCTGCCAAGAGCCCCCATAGCAAGCAGATTTCTACGGGGGCACCCAAGCCGAGCCGCTGCTCTGTGTGTCAATTCAGACATGGAGTTTTGTCTCTGCCATGCCCTCTCTCTATCCTCATTGGCTCACTGTATTTGATTGACAGCAGTGAAAGCCAATGGCGCCCAGCTGCTGTCTCAGCCAATGAGGAGGGAGAGTTCCTGGACAGCCGAGGCTCTCATGCAACATCACTGGATCAAGATGGTTGCTCGTGTATTTTAGGGGGGCTGAGGGAGGCTGATGCACACAGTAGGTTTATTATCTTAACGTTATACTAAAGTCTCTGGTACCTCCCCCTGGATCTAGTTTGGAGAAACTTCTAGAAGTTAGTGGGCAGAGGCCACTAGGTACTGATCTGCATATATGAGCTGAGTCAGACCTTAAAGTGATATTAAAATCTCTGGGGGTTTTTTGTTTAAAAATAACAATGTTATTCTTACCTTCTCTGTGTAATGGTTTTGCACAGAGCAGCCCGGATCCTCCTCCTCCTCTCTGGTCCCTCGCCAGCGCTCCTGGCTCCTTCCTTCTGCCAAGTGCCCCCACAGCAAGCAGCTTGCTGTGGGGGCACCTGAGCCAAGCAGCTGCTCTGTGTGTCTATTCAGACATGAAACTGCGGCCCGGCCCCACCCCCTCTCTCTCCTGATTGGCTCACTCACTTTGATGACGGCAACGAGTGTTGCCCACTACTGTCTCAGCCAATGAGGAGGGAGAGTCCCCGGACAGCATTCATGCAACATCACTGGATTGAAATGGGGCTTGGGTAAGTATTAGGGGGGCAGAGGGGGGCTGCTGCCCACAGAAGGTTTTACAACATTAGGGCAGACAGTACAGTTACAATACAATTCAATACGGGAGGAATCAGAGGGCCCTCTGGAGGAGAATCATATGTACAGCATACATTGACAAGGAATATGCTGATAGGATTGATTGATTTATTAGGAGGAGAGGAGAGAGTACAAATGTGAAATTATTGATTTGTGAATGAGCTGCAAAAGTAATCATCAGTTTTATGGAATTAGTGTTCAATCTGTGACTGTCTGCTGAACAAGTCCCTGATATCCAACAGCGGGTTCACAGTCTCTAACTAACTCCTGTACTATGTCTGCAGTCTCTGACCATCTCCTGTACTATGTCTGTAGTCTCTGACCATCTCCTGTACTATGGCTGTAGTCTCTGACCATCTCCTGTACTATGTCTGCAGTCTCTGACCATCTCCTGTACTATGTCTGCAGTCTCTGACCATCTCCTGTAGTATGTCTGCAGTCTCTGACCATCTCCTGTAGTATGTCTGCAGTCTCTGACCATCTCCTGTAGTGAATGAATGAATGAATGAAAAACTTGTATAGCGCGGCACATGCGAACTGAATCGCCTCTGGGCGCTTGTTGTTCCTGTCTCCTTTGATATCAAAAGAGAAAAGTCTTGACCTTTTTCCTAAATGCTAGGTGGCTCTCCTCCAACCGAATGCTGGTTGGTAAAGCGTTCCATAGTCTTGGACCTTGGACCGCGAATCTTCTTTCTCCTTTGGACTTGAAGTTGGCTTTCGGAACCTGGAGCAGGTTCTGATTCGTGGATCGCAGAGCGCGATTGGGATTATGCGTTTTTATTATTTCGCATAAATAAAGGGGGGCATTCCCATGGACACATCTATGCGTAAGACAGAGAGCTTTGAAAGCAATTCTGTCTTTAACTGGCAGCCAATGAAGGGCTCTCAGTGAAGGTGAGATGGATTCCCAGGGTTTTTTCCCAGTCACAAGTCTGGCGGCCGTATTCTGAACGACCTGTAGACGGGCGATTTGGTACTTGGGGAGGCCGAGGTAAAGGGCATTTGCATAATCCAGTCTGGAGTTTACAATAGCTCCCACCACGACCGCTAAATCTTCTTTAGGGATGAACGGAGTGAGTCTGCGTAGTAGGCGCAGTAGATGGTGAGATCCACTGACTACTGACCCTATTTGTGCGTCCATTGTCATAAAGGAGTCAAAAATGACCCCTAGGCTTTTGACTTTGGCGCTAGGGGTGATGAACTTGCCCAGAATGGGCGAGGGGGGCCACGCTGTTGAAGGTTGATTCCTACGCTTGGCGTGAAACAGGAGAAGTTCTGTTTTCGCTCCATTGAGTTTAAGATGACTCTTTGTCATCCAATCCTCTATCAAGGAGAGGCAAGTCTCTAGATTGAGGTGGTGATCCTGTCTATTGCAGATGCGGAAATACAATTGTGTGTCGTCTGCGTATGAGTGATAGAGCAGTTTTTTGCTGCTGATAATCTCAAAAAGAGGACGAAGATAGATGTTAAACAGCACTGGTGACAGAGGCGATCCTTGAGGGACTCCGCATGTTACTGTGCGTTTTTCTGACGTAAAAGGTCCTAACTTTACTGTTTGCGATCGGTTTTCCAGAAAAGAGGAGAACCAAGATAAATCGCCTTCTGCGACTCTGGCTACTTCAGCAAGCCGAGTCAGTAACAGTTTGTGGTCTACAGTGTCAAAAGCTGCACTTAGGTCCAACAGAACTAGAAGACAAGATTCTCCTTCGTCTGCGGCCTTGAGAACATCGTCCCATACTTTCAGCAATGCTGTTTCCGTCCCGTGTCCGGGGCGGAAGCCTGATTGTAATGGGTCAAGTAGCTTGTAGGTATCTAGATGCTGTTGCAGCTGTTGTACCACTACTTTCTCCATTATCTTGGAAAGTACGTTGAGGGTTGTTATGGGACGGCGGTGGAGTGGGTTCTTGGGGTCCAGGGAGGGTTTCTTCAGGATGGGTTGGATTATACCCTCTTTCAACTGTGTGGGCACTTTGCCCTCCAGAAAAGACTGGTTGATAAACTGCGTGATGGGAGGAGCCAGGATGTCGGCGCATTCCTTCAGCAGTTTTGTGGGGATAATGTCATTCGGCGCTGTGCTATTTCGCAGAGTACAAATGACATTCTTAGTGGTCTCGATGGAGATGGGTTCCAGGGTAAACTTACCAGATAAGGGAGAATTACTATGGGTGCTGTGTGAGAGGCTGCAGGGGGGGCTGAGGGGGGAATTGTTTTGCTGAATGCTTTCACGGATTGCCTCGATTTTATTAATGAAGTAATCCGATAGTTCATTGCAAAATTCTTGTGTATCCGAACTGGGGGCTTTGATGCATTCTGGATCCATGGTCTGGGTGACCATCTTGAAGAGTTCGCGGGGGCGGTTAATGGCACCGTTGATAGCCTCCGAAAAATAATTTTTCTTGGCTTGGAAAATTCCTTTGTGGTATTTTCTTGTCGCTGCCTTGTAGATGGATAGGTTTAGCTCTGAGGAACATCTTTTCCAGGCAGATTCTGCCCTTCTGCGTTCTTGCTTCAGTAACGACAGCTGGTTGTTAAACCAACTGCGGTTGTTTTTCCGGATGCGGGTACTTCGTTTCGGTGCTACCAAGTCAGCTGACTGTAGCATAGCCGAGTTAATGGCTTCCAGAGTTTCAACGGCCGTTTGATGCGGCTGAGTTGTTTCTATTTTTTTCCTTAAAGTCGTTTTGAAGAGTTCCGAGTGGAGCTTCTTCTGGCATCTAGTCCAGTGTGTTGTCACTGGATTTGATGTTTTTGTTGCGGGGGGGATGGTGGAAATACTGAATATAATTGCATGGTGGTCTGTCCATGGCAACTTTTCATTTTCCCAAATCTTTATTTCCAGAGTTTGTCTGAAAATAAGATCAAGTGTGTGACCTGAAGTATGTGTGGGCCCACATACTAGTTGCTGCAATCCTAATCCTTCCAGGTGGTCAATACAGGCGTCGGCAATGGGGTCTAGTGAAGAGTTGGCCCAGAGATTGAAATCCCCGAGCAGCAAAAGATGTTTGCTGTTGAGGGTATAAGTGGAGAAGAAATCTGTCCATGATGATAGCAGCTGCGATTTTGGGCCTGGCGGCCTATAGCAGAGCAGAATGTGGATGGTCTCCTTTGTGTTTGCTTGCAGTTGCAGAGTAAGGGTTTCCATGAATGGAAGAGGGTTTTGGCGGACTGGTTTGGTGATCGTAAGATGAGTCTTGTGGATCACCGCCAGGCCGCCTCCTCTTTGCCCTATTCTGTTTTCCGTTATAATACGGTAATTTTCTGGCACCAATTCACTTAGAATGGTGTTACAGTCGGCTGTGAGCCAGCTCTCTGTAATAAAGAGACAGTCTAGATCCTTTTGTTGAATAAAGTCGCGGATTTCTAGTCGGTGTTTTACTGCCGATCTTGTGTTGATCAGAGCACATGATATGTGCTTGGGTTGGGGTAAATGGCTGAAATGTCTGACCGTCGATCTATGATCGATTCTCAATAATCGCTCAGTTCTTAGGGCCTTTTTGGTGATGGCTGGAAGTATTGCGGCGCATTGCCTCAAGCTCCAAATGGTATCGGCAGAATATTGCCGACTTACCATGATCGCCACTACACCGGGGAGGGGGGGGTTTGGGGCAGTGGGGAGAGGAATTTACTGGCTCCTCTCTCCTGGCTTGGTCCAGAGGAAGGCAAAAAACCCTTTCAGAGCTCGGCCAATATGCTCCGGTAGGGAAAAAATTCCTTCCTGACCCCTGAAAGAGGCGATCGGTTGACCCCTGGATCAAGCTACTGTGAGTTGGGACGACGAGGGGGGCTAGGGCTGAGAGGGAGAACTTGTTACTGGCCTGGTGGCTGCCTGTTCAGGGATGAGGGCTGACAGGGGGAGCTGAATGATCTGGGCTGAATGGGTGAAGGGTGAGCAACAGGGCAGGGTAACTGTCCTACAAGGATAAGGGGGAGGTTTGCCTGGGAGCAGGGTGAGGACCCTGAAAACGTGGGGAGCGGCGCGCCGTTAGGCCGCGAGTGAAGCCGCGGTCTTTCCTAGACCGCGGCCCCGCGATTCAGAACGGCCTGGCGCGGTGCTCCCGAATGTGCCCCGGAACGGCGGAAATAACCGCAAGGTGGTGGCGGGGGGAGGGGGCCCTTGTCTGCCTCCTGGGATCGAGTGCTGCGGCTTGTCCTGAGAAGGACGGCCGCCCACAGTGCCAGGGAGACAGGTAGCGCTTACCTTCCAAAGGAGGGGAGAAATGCTGGAGAGAGGCTGGAACTGGAAGCTGGAAGCTGGAGGGGAGGCAAGGTACAGAAGCAGGCTGGAGCTGGAGCAAGGGGAGGGCTAGGCTAGGAAGAACCCTGCCTGTCTGACTACCTGCTACGCCTGCCTGGAGCTATGACTCACTCGTTCCTACTCCTAGGAACGAGCGCCGCTTGTAACTCCTGCTGCTAGTCCTCCTACCTCACTCACTGACTCAATGCTGCGTGAACTATGATTCTGTGGTCCTAACACTAACAGTGAGTATGTCTGCAGTCTCTGACCATCTCCTGTACTATGTCTGCAGTCTCTGACCATCTCCTGTAGTATGTCTGCAGTCTCTGACCATCTTATTTACTATGTCTGCAGTCTCTGACCATCTCCTGTAGTATGTCTGCAGTCTCTGACCATCTCATTTACTATGTCTGCAGTCTCTGACCATCTCATTTACTATGTCTGCAGTCTCTGACCATCTCCTGTAGTATGTCTGCAGTCTCTGACCATCTCCTGTACTATGTCTGTAGTCTCTGACCATCTCCTGTAGTATGTCTGCAGTCTCTGACCATCTCCTGTAGTATGTCTGCAGTCTCTGACCATCTCCTGTACTATGTCTGCAGTCTCTGACCATCTCCTGTAGTATGTCTGCAGTCTCTGACCATCTCCTGTAGTATGTCTGCAGTCTCTGACCATCTCCTGTAGTATGTCTGCAGTCTCTGACCATCTCCTGTAGTATGTCTGCAGTCTCTGACCATCTCCTGTAGTATGTCTGCAGTCTCTGACCATCTCCTGTACTATGTCTGCAGTCTCTGATTATCTATAGATTAAACGTGGTAATAGAGACTCCCATTTTCTAGGTGCTCTATGAGGACCAGACTGAATACACGGTCCGGATCCAAGACGAGGATCACATCCTGAAACTGACCAAGGCCAAGTAAGTATTGTGTCTGTATCCTCATCCGCCCTACGGAGGAGCCTAGGACCTTTCCCTAGTAAGGAGATGGAGAGAACATAAGAAGTGTATTTATAAATCCCAAAGCAGATCCATAGAAGTGCAATCTACATAAACTATAAGAAACGTTACAATCATATGTGTATCATGGGAGAACGGAGGAGACCTTCACCGCTCTTCTTCAGGAAGCTAAATGTCTCTGCCGTGTTTTTTGGTAAATCTTTATTGACAAAATTACAAGACACTCCCAATTCTTGTTAAATGAAATAACAGAACAGGTACAATCCCAGAACCATGCCCCTGCACACCCACCACACCCAGCTGGGCCTGGCATACGCTGCGCCCTGTCATCACTGTCCTTCAGACACAGCTGATCCCAGATCTGGGTAAAGGGCCAATCACAGCCGCCCTTTACCATGTGACCAGATATGTCCAATCACAGCTGATCACAATGTAAACAAACTTGATGGCTATCGGCAGCCCTTTCCTCATGCGCTGTCATAGTGTAAGCAGAGGAGAGGAGGGGCAGTAACCTACAAGTGTGACTGAGGACATCTACACTGATTATCAAGGCAATGATCATCGGTGTCCTGATTATCAGTGCATCCCTATAAGTGCCCATCAGTGATGCCTATCAGTGCCCACCAGTCTCCCCTCATCATTGCCACCTATCAGGGCCCATTAGTGCAGCATATTAGTGCCCATTAGTGCTGCCTCATCAGTGTCCATTAGTTCTGCCTCATCAGTGCCCATTAATGCTGCCTCATCAGTGTCCATCAGTGCTGGCTCATTGTGCTATCAGTGCAGCATATCATTATTGTTTATTATTGTTTATTGTTTGTTTCTTATACAAGGCGCATAGTTCACAAAACATGTTTGCATCGATGCGCCTGCTTCCCGTCCAGTCACGTTACCGTGCCTATCAGTGGCCATCAGTCTGTCCACATCATAGCCACCTATCAGTGCCTGTCAGCCTCTCCTCATCATAGTCACCCATCAGTGCCCATCAGCGCATCATATCAGTACCATCAGTGCTGCCTATCAGTGCCCATCAGTCTCTTCTCGTCATTGCCACCTATTAGTACGAATTATCAGTGCCCATCAGTGTAGCAAATCAGTACCATCAGTGCTGACTATCGGTGCCCATAAGTGCTGACTATCAGTGCCCATCAGTGCTGCATATCAGTGCCAATCGGTGCTGCCTATTAGCGCCCATCAGTGTCTCCTCGTCATTGCCACCTATCAGTGCAGCATATCAGTGCCCATCAGTGCAGCCTCGTCAGTGCTGCATATCGGTGCCCATAAGTGCTGACTATCAGTGCAGCCTCATCAGTGCCCATCAGCGCAGCATATCAGTGCCCTTCAGTGCTGCCTACCAGTGCCTATTGGTCTCTCCTCATCATTGCCACCTATCAGTACCCCTCAGTGCAACATATCAGTACCATCAGTGCTGACTATCAGTGCCCTTCAGTGCTGCCTACCAGTGCCTATTGGTCTCTTCCTCATCATTGCCACCTATCAGTACCCCTCAGTGCCAATTATCAGTGCCCATCAGTGCAACATATCAGTGCTGCCTATCAGTGCCGCCTTATCAGTGCCCATTAGTGCAGCCTCATCAGCGCACATCAGTAAAGAAGTAAACTTACTTATTTGCTAAATGTTAGAACAGAAACTAAGAAAAAAAAAAAAATTCCCTAATGTTTGGTCTTTTTTTATTAGTTTGGCTACAAAAAAAACAAAACAGCGGTAAATAAATACCACCAAAAGAAGATAAAAAAGTGATATGGGCACAGTGTTGTATGACCGCGTAGTTGTCATTCAAAGTGTGAGAGCGCTGAAAGCTGAAGATTGCCCTGAGGGGGGGGGGGGGGGGGGGGGGAGTCTCCGATATTGAAGTGGTTAATGTTCATAGACTTTAGCACTATTGCGGCTGAAGTAAATAAAAACCATATCAACAACAGCTAACTATATGTATCTATCCTTTACTGTAACTTGTAATACCTATACATAAGCTATTGCATCTGTATTAACATGCATGAGTCCTGTATCTGCTAATGTATATCCGGCCGAAGTGTGCTCTAGGCCTGAGGCTAATTGTTAGTTAATGAGACAGACACCTTTGAAATTGAACAGTTATATTTATTCTAACAAAAGGCGTCTATTGTATAGTAAACAAAGCTGTAGCATAGAATTCCTATTGCACAATATACAATCACTAACATCAATCTCTATGACCTAATACATTTTTGGCAAATAAGATAGAAAGATACTTAAGTTCAGTCCTTTCTGGCTTGGCCCTGATGGAAAGAGGAAAATGCTAGGCCTCCTTGTTGGCCACATGACCAAGCCCAAAATACCGGTCAGGCTTCCATGCGGCCTAGGCCATGTGGCTTCAGTATAGGCCTCCAGATGATAGGTTCACTTCAGCATTCAAAACGAATAGAGACCGAAAGTTCTCTTCCAAAACCCTTTTACCAAACCTCACTCATTAATCATTTGCAACGCCTCCCATGTTGCCTGCCATCTGATGTTCAACCAATCGTTGCATTTCATGACTCACATCCCTGTTCATTCAGTACCTAGCCACTGGAAATCCTTTGATCCTTGTAATAATCAATGTCTTTTGTTTGTTTGTTTGTGGAGACTGCCCAACAGCTGTCCTCCTCCTAGACTCCCTGGAGACAAGTTTACTTATCCCATTCCTGGGAGGGGGGGGGCAGGTATCCTGGCTTGTTTGACTGGAATCAGAGGATGGTCAGAATTCATACATTAATATTATTTGCAACATATGCCGCTTTGCGCCTAATAAGGCGCATATCCTCCTTCTTTAGACATGGCTCCCCTCGAACAGTCCATATGGTCTGAACAGTCCTCCACCGTTTCAATGTGCTGCATTCTCCAACATGCGCCTCAGGGACAGCTCCTATGGAATAGCCCACAGCGGTTTCACCGTGTTGCGCCTCTTTACCATAGGCTTCAGAACCGGCTCCTATGAAACAGTCCATACCTGACTTCCAACATGTGTCTCAGAATCAATACCTCTGGAACAGTCATCAACTGTCTTCCTTCCAACATGTGCTTCAGAAACAGCTCTTTGGGACAGTCCATAATGGTTTCAACGTGCTGTGCTCCTCAACACGTGCCGCTTTGCTACTGATTGACACACCAACATCACTCTTCCATGATGACTTCTATGTCTCCATTCTGTATCTTCTTCTTCCTCTTCTTCTTCTTTCTGACATCTTCATGATGGGGTGCAGAACAAGCAAGGGGCATCCATTCACTCACCATTCACCAGCACACACTCGCAGCACCATATTAACCAGCTTTCAGATACAGAGTCCCAAGGCGCATCTTTCTTGCCCATCTTATTAGCCTAAAACACACCATTATCACCTTACAGCATGACACAAATCACCCAACTTAATATACATATATACATATGACCCATCAAATCGCGTATCCCGCTCCCAACCTCCTTTAAATACAGGTCGGGATTATGCAGGCTTGCTCACAGTGGTTTTACCTATTGCAACTTGGCCTGTCTGTGATACCTCAGGGATCTAACTTGGCAACAAAGTCTCTAATTTGTATTAAGAGAAATTACCGTCAATTGGTCCCTCAACTTGCATAGATAAGCAGGAGAGCTTCCTATATAAGTTTGGAGTCTAACAACACATATAAATCTCAAACAATGATAAAAAAATAAATTAAAAAAACCCACAGAATTCCATCCCTGTGATTCGACTTCAGTGACTATGCCCAGGGTATATCCTGCACCCCTACCTACTGTTAGGTTCAAGAAATACCCTTGTTTCATGACTGACGTTACATTGGTATCCTTTAGGACAAGGACAAATTTGTCTACGCCCTACATAATAACCAGGTGCTTCCTTCCCAGCACTGATCTCTCCATCCAGCACACAGAGTACTGTGTATTGACCTGGTATGCAGAGGACATCGTAGTCATGCTTTCGACAGAGGGAAATATAAACCTGCCCCCAGCTCCGTACTCTCTGACCACATGTGGGTCACTTGGCCACACATGCACCAAGATAGAATCCCCAATCAGTAAGCCCTTTGACGCCACAAAATATACAGACCGAGTCTGCACTTCTATACATGGACCATACAGCACAACCTTTCACAATCCAAACCAGTACAGACTACCAGTTTGGATTCGTGCAAGCGAAGTGCTCTGCAAAGTCTCACTGAGCGGTGATGCTACCTCATCAGGACACTGGCCCTCACAGAGAGATTGTACAATCAGCTTGATGGTGGTCCATAATTCCGCCTACCGCTGCGTGCACGCCAGAGCCAATGACATATACCCGTCCTATACCATCTCACACTCTCTACCACCTCTCACCCTGGTTGACAAAATCTCGAGCCACGTTACACTGGGTCCCATTCCCCCCAATATAGTGCTGAATATATCCCTCCTCTTCTGGTTACTCCTCAGAGATAAGCGCCCTGAACTCTGTGTCCGCACATCCCTGGGAGAAATCCACTGATATATAACATTTGATTCAGAGTAAATTCAGCACATATAGGGTACTAGGATTCTATCAACCACTGCGAGATGCTGAAGCGCCATGTGACGACGGCATACTGTACCCTGGTAGCCAGGGTTTATTGCTGTCACTGGCATTACCCATGCAGGGTTTCAACCTCTCAGGTAAGACATCAATTAGGTGTATCTCCCACACGTCCAGTAACCGAGAGCTTCTCTATAGGACTGCTAAGATTGAGACACCGCCCCTACGAGGACGTTTTCACCCCATTGATGTATCACCTGGCACCCTCTAGTCTGGCCAACAGACACTGTATTATGCATAAGTGCCAGCCTCCTAGGTACCTGCACCATATTCAGTTAAGTCAATACATGTGAACAAAAAACATTTCCTTCTTTCAATTCCTCCTCCCACAATAAAAAACATATTTTACATCTTCTGTTCTGAAGGATTGGATACGTTATATTCCTTCCCCAACCTCCAACCCATTGCCTTTGTATTCATAGTCCGTTTGCATCCATAAATGACAGGAGAGACTTTGGCAAAGTTTGACGCGTCTCGTTGTTGGGCAAAGTCTTTCAGATTCAGTATTAGTGCAAAAATTGTCCTTAAGAAAACGAAACCTTATATTTCAAGTATTAATCTGAATCTTTCCCCTCCTGAACGTTTATCAGAACAAATTTCGGTGTGGTATGGTACAGACGAACTGCCAACCAGATGAACATTCTTCATCTCTGTTCCAGAATCCTCTCCAATTTCGCTCCACCAAGATTCTGGAATTAAAGAACAAGAGCAGAATCAAATTCTTATCGATAATATCTCATAACACAGGAATTTAGCATTCCTGATTTCTAAACAAATGATCAAAACACCATGATTCCTCTAGGATGAACCCATTCTAAAATGGATCCCCATGGTACAAGCAAAAATCTAAAATATAAAAAAAAAAATGAATGTGACCGTTGCTTCTCAGAAATTCTAAATTTTAAGCAATAAAAAAAAAAAACAATGCATTATCTGTACTCTAAGATCTATGCATTACTTCCCCTTTCAGGTGGATAAAATCATAAAATATTGGAATTCTTTCCACCTGAATAAAAAGAAAAAACAAAAAAACAAAAAACAAAACATAATTCCAGCAGCTAAAGTGGCTTCCTAATGTCGCCAGCTGCTAATTGAGGACATAATTCAACGACCACCAAGTCAGTTGCTAATGATCCTTTGCAGGTGTACTAAACCTAACAATTTTTCCACCTGAACAAAACAAAACTAAAAAAAAACTAAAAAAAAACTAAAAAATTGAAAAATGAAAATTAATAAAAAAAATAACAAATACAAATTGAAAAATGAAAATTTAATAAAATAAAAAAAAATGTTTTGAATAAAAAAAAAATATGAAAATTTAAAAAAATTACACGAGAGGGGGAAAAACAAAATATTACTAAAAAAAAAAAAATGTAAAGGTTAGATAAAAAATAATTAAATAAGAGGCTTATCCTCGAAATATACACATCTCAAGGTCCTCTATGATTTTCCAAACATGACCGGCAAATCTCTAACTCTAACATCTAAATCTTTATTCATCTCAAAGAAACGTTAACCCGGAAATTCTCACCATCCCTGCAGCTCTTTAAGGGCTGCTACCACTGTTTCCTCCCCTTTCTATATTTGAATGGACATGTGGCTCCTCCCCCTTTCATAATAGTGATTCCCCTGTCTTAATTGAGTATTATGGACTCTATGCCTAGGGTTACCCCATCTCACTGAATAAACTTCATACCGCCTTGGGGTAGTTTTGGGGTGTTGAGATCCTATTTTGATATTATTCGCCGCCCAACAAAATCTGGCAATGTGACCCCCCTTTTTACACAAAAAACATTTAAAGTTCGGTCTCCCTGCCTGGTGCCTTCTCTGAGTATAAAACGATGGAGACACACGTTGTTGCATAACATTACTCTGAACAGACTTTATACTTTGATCATCCGAGGAGTAGTCACTAGCAATGAACTCATCAGATGTCTCAATACCAGAATCATTTTCTAATGCGGTTACCGCATTTCCATTTAACTTTTCAAACTTAATTTCTATCTTTATTATGCCGTTGGCATTTGTGGGGGGTGTCACCACTACTGTGCTTTCGGCTATTTCTGCAATTCTCTTATGGGGCCTATTGTCTTGATCTGTCTCCCGAACCCAATCCCTTAATGTATTTACAAAGGTCTGGTACGAGGTGGCATTCCTCAGTGCAATTCTAGTATGGTAATCAATGCACGTGCACTTATTAGCCATAGAACACAGAAAACTGCTGTCATCGTGAGACATATCAGGACAATAGTATGTAGCCTTATAAATGGTGAAATATTCACTGCAAAAGAGTATTGGATCAATTCCCCTTCTAAATTTAGTATTTTCTAGGGCATCTGAACCCCTAGTATCCCTTCCTCCCATTATGCGCTGCATTTCCCTCATTCTATCTGCCGAGTTCCCCCAATTTGAGTTTAACTCGGGAGATAGACCTCTATGATTCCCGACTGGTGGTTGCAGTTCTCCACACAGTTGCAATGGAAGCCATGCGCGGAGAAGTGCGCATGCATCCCTATCATTTAGAATGTATTGTGTCACTACAGCTTCTAGCCTGATTGAGAGATTAATGGGTGAGGCGCTCGTGTCAAATTTTCCCAAAATCTGGCACAGATTTGTGCGATCTTGTATGGAGAGTGTCGTGGATTGGGTGCCACCCTCACCTTTTAAAATTGTAGATCCTGGCCAAGTCCTTTGTGACGCAGGAGTAAATATAGGGAAACTGTGACCTGGGGCCTCCTCTGTCTTGTCAGCTGACCATACTGGTTGCTGTTCTATTAGCATCCCTTTTCCCTGCACTTTTGTCACACTGGGCTGTGTATCCTTGTTAGCACAACAATGGCTGTGCATTTTCTCCATTGCTTGTGCTTCCAAAGAAAGATCCTTGTGTGCTATTTGAGTTTTACATTCTTGTAACTCTCTATTAAGTACTTTTATCGCAGATTCATTCACAGCCTCTTTCTTTTCTAAAGATGCAATACACTGTTCCCTCAACATACATGTTTCCTCTAACATACTAACCCTTTTTTCCAATACACATTTCTCATTTACTAATTGTTCAATTTGTTTACCCGCATCTGCATCACACTTCTTAGCTATATTCATTACATTGCCCACAAAATCCATGACTTCATGTGTTATAGCACTCTTTTGTACAGTATTAAAACCATTCTCATTAAGTAGTCTTCCAAGAAAATCCATTGTTATGCTAATCTGCCACTAGCTTCACTAGTTTGGCCAGTTGCTTAGACAATACACATCTGACAACAACAACAAAAAAAAACTTTCTTTAAAGCTATTTAAACTTGAGTTCCGAGCACAGCTATCAATGCTCTTCCAACATCAGTAGATTATCTATCACTGATTTCTAGCCCTTTTAGATTGCAGGCCACATTGATCCTCTATAGGACCAGAAAGCTATTTTCACTTTCACCTGGGTATCAAAAAAAAATAAATGAACTAAAAATAAAACTTAAAATTCAATAAAAAATAAAAATCATACCAAATATATATATATTTCTCCCAGTTTTTCCGCAACGATGTGTAGTCTATCCTGTCAATCTGCAGGCTATATCGCATATCCAGGGGTGATCATTCCCCTCACTCACCAGTACCCGTGACTGGTTAAAGGCCTAACACACATGAACACTACAATACAAACGCTTAACAAATAAACATATCAGCAAGGAATCTCACCGTTTTCTGTCCGTCTTAACGTCCGATGAGATTTTACAGAACTTCCTGGATCATCAAAGCAAGGTTTCGAGATTCGCGAGCCAGCGGCAATCTTGTCCTTAACTTGCGACAAATTTCAGTTCTGGGTTGAGGACTCTTAGCTTAATGGACTCAAAACAAAAATACCTTAGGGTTTGTAGACTCTATGTCCAACGATCTAGGGTGCCATTATGAAGTAAATAAAAACCATATCAACAACAGCTAACTATATGTATCTATCCTTTACTGTAACTTGTAATACCTATACATAAGCTATTGCATCTGTATTAACATGCATGAGTCCTGTATCTGCTAATGTATATCCGGCCGAAGTGTGCTCTAGGCCTGAGGCTAATCGTTAGTTAATGAGACAGACACCTTTGAAATTGAACAGTTATATTTATTCTAACAAAAGGCGTCTATTGTATAGTAAACAAAGCTGTAGCATAGAATTCCTATTGCACAATATACAATCACTAACATCAATCTCTATGACCTAATACATTTTTGGCAAATAAGATAGAAAGATACTTAAGTTCAGTCCTTTCTGGCTTGGCCCTGATGGAAAGAGGAAAATGCTAGGCCTCCTTGTTGGCCACATGACCAAGCCCAAAATACCGGTCAGGCTTCCATGAGGCCTAGGCCATGTGGCTTCAGTATAGGCCTCCAGATGATAGGTTCACTTCAGCATTCAAAACGAATAGAGACCGAAAGTTCTCTTCCAAAACCCTTTTACCAAACCTCACTCATTAATCATTCGCAACGCCTCCCATGTTGCCTGCCATCTGATGTTCAACCAATCGTTGCATTTCATGACTCACATCCCTGTTCATTCAGTACCTAGCCACTGGAAATCCTTTGATCCTTGTAATAATCAATGTCTTTTGTTTGTTTGTTTGTGGAGACTGCCCAACAGCTGTCCTCCTCCTAGACTCCCTGGAGACAAGTTTACTTATCCCATTCCTGGGAGGGGGGGGGCAGGTATCCTGGCTTGTTTGACTGGAATCAGAGGATGGTCAGAATTCATACATTAATATTATTTGCAACAGCGGCGTTTCCTGGATAGCAGCAGAATCAACATACTCGGCACCCGGAGCCGTTCTTTGATCGGATATAAACAATTTTCTCCCCGGGGGGGGGGCCCTCATTGCCCCCGTGTGGCCCCTGGGGGGGTTTCCTAGGAATAGAGAATCCATAGCTGTGAGGAGGGAGGCAGCAGATGTGACGGCTTTGTCAGCATTGCCGGAATTCCCCGCGGTAGTCGCATTCCCCGCGTGTCTCTACAGTGCAGGAGGGAGAGGGTTAATGATAATAAATACCTGACTACCAATCCGTCCCACACCTGAACCGTACACAACAAGACCGGATAAATCCCCGACGAGTATATCCCAGCCCAGTGCTCCCGATACAATACCGATCCTCCAGAGATACAGTGCAGTGAGTGAGCGTTGTCACCCAACCACAGGAAGTCACTGGAAAGGTCACCAGGAGGAAATAAAGGAAAAAATCCTGAAAAACTAAAAAATAAATACTTTTAGGTTTAGATACATTTTATGTGATTAGACTGTAGATATCAAGGATTTTTCAGAGAAGATGGGCTCTAGGGACCCTCATGTAGGTGGAGGGATTCTGGGGACCACTATGTAAGAGGGGGGCGCTGATGACTTTGATGTAATGGGGAGGGGACTCTGATTTAAGGGAAAGGGGGGGGATTCTGGAGACCCTGATATAAGGGCAAGGGAACTCTGGGGAACCATCATGTAAGGGGAGACTCAGGGGGGCCCTGATGTGTGGGGTAGGGTACTCTGGAGATGCTGATATATGAGAGGAGACTCTTGGGATCCTGATGTAAGGGGGGACTCTGGGGACCCTAATGTAAAGGGAAGGGGACTTCGGAGACACTGATGTAAGTGTGAAATTTTGGGAGGGGGGCCTAATGTAAGGGGGGACTCTGGGGACCCTGATGTAGGGGGAGGGGACTCTGTGGACCATGACATGATGTAAGGAGGAGGGACTCTGGAGTCCCTGATGTAAGGGAAGAGAACTCTGGGGACCCTGATGTAAGGGGAGACTCTAGGGGGTGGAGGATACTCTAGAGATGCTGATATATGTTAGGAGACTCTGGGGACCCTGATGTAAGGAGAGACTCTAGGGGGTGGAGGATACTCTAGAGATGCTGATATATGTGAGGAGACTCTGGGGACCCTGATGTAAGGAGGGGGGACTCTGGAGACCCTGATGTAAGGGAAGGGAACTCTGGGGACCCTAATGTAAGGAGAGACTCTAGGGGGTGGAGGATACTCTAGAAATGCTGATATATGTGAGGCGACTCTGGGGACCCTGATGTTAAGGGAGAATTCTGGAAACCTTGATATAAGGGAGGAGACTTAGGGGGCTCTAATGTAAGGGGGAGACTCTGGAGATGCTGATGTAAGGGGAGTCTCTGGGGACCCTGATGCAATGGGTAGGGCAACTGTGAGGCCCCCAATGTAAGGGGGAGACATGGGGGGGCCCTAATGTAAGGGGGGGACTATAGAGATGCTGATATAAGGGGAGACTCTGGGGACCCTGATGTAAGGGGCAGTGGAATGCTTGGGACCCTGATATAAAGCAGGGAAACCCTGGAGACCCTGATGTAAGGGGGGTGAGGGAACGCTGAGGATCCTAATGCAAGGGGGACTTTTGAGATGATTGCTGAAGTAAAGGGGGGTTTTGGAGGGGCATAATGTAAGGGGGAATCTGGGGACCCTGATGTAAAGCAAACTCAGAGGACACTGATATAAGGGGGAGGGAGACATGGGGGCCCTAATGTAAGGGGGAGATGCTGATGTAAGGGGAGTCTCTGGGAACCCTGATGTAAGGGGTAGGGCAACTGTAAGGAACCTGGATGTAAGGGTGAGACTTGGGGGGGGGGGGGGCTAATGTATGGGGGGACTATGGAGATGCTAATGTGAAGGGGGGACTCTAATGGCCCTGATGTATGGGGGAGGGTGATGGGGACTATAAAGCAGGGGAACTCTGGAGACCCTCATGTAAAGTGGAGGGAACTTTGGGGATTCTAATGCAAGGGGGGACTCTGAGGACTCTAAGCTTTACCCTAATCAAATGATGTGTTGTCTTGGAACATAGAAGTACACTTCCTGGTATGTCAGTGTGCCTAGGCACTCCCCTTGTGTAGGCCTATAGCTGTATACCTGCAGTGTGAGATCTAAGGCACTGCTGGTCCTGGAGTGGAAGGGGTACCTGAGGACCTGCAGTGGTAGGATCTCCCTGCTTCTTCCTCACTCATTCTATGGATCTGGGCTTCCTACTGGGTCTCCATCATTATTCTCCTCCGGTCATCACATCATGGGAGATCTGACATGAGGAGGCCCTGCCTCTACCAAGATGACCTCCGACCTCCATTCAGAGAACATGGGTGGGAAGAGTAACCAGGAAATGATCGGCACATCTATTGTCCGCTGATTGCCTTTATATTGGACCGATCTAAGCGTACTCATCATATAATAATATCTGTGTTCATTTTCAGATATCTCCTGCCACTGAATTTCACTGCATCCTATTATAGAGGAGAGAACTGGTCACCGAGTCTCCGGGACACCTGGTATGTGATGTGTCCATTGTACGAGTGTCTATGGGGGAGGGGCTCATAGTACTCTCCTAAATGTCAGCCATTGAAACTTTTACAAATCACCCCAATTCCTGGAGCTTCACACCTCAGATCACCCCAATTCCTGCACCTTCACACCTCAGATCACCCCAATTCCTGCACTTTCACACCTCAGATCACCCCAATTCCTGGAGCTTCACACCTCAGATCACCCCAATTCCTGGAGCTTCACACCTCAGATCACCCCAATTCCTGGAGCTTCACACCTCAGATCACCCCAATTTCTGGACCTTCACACCTCAGATCACCCCAATTCCTGCACCATCACACCTCAGATCACCCCAATTCCTGCACCATCACACCTCAGATCATCCCAATTCCTGGACCTTCACACCTTAGATCACCCCAATTCCTGCACCTTCACACCTCAGATCACCCCAATTTCTGGACCTTCACACCTCAGATCACCCCAATTCTTGGACCTTCACACCTCAGATCACCCCAATTCCTGGACCTTCACACCTCAGATCAACCCAATTCCTGGACCATCACACCTCAGATCACCCCAATTCCTGGACCATCAGACCTCAGATCACCCCAATTCCTGCACCTTCACACCTCAGATCACCCCAATTCCTGCACCATCACACCTCAGATCACCCCAATTCCTGCACCATCACACCTTAGATCATCCCAATTCCTGGACCTTCACACCTTAGATCACCCCAATTCCTGCACCTTCACACCTCAGATCACCCCAATTTCTGGACCTTCACACCTCAGATCACCCCAATTCTTGGACCTTCACACCTCAGATCACCCCAATTCCTGGACCTTCACACCTCAGATCAACCCAATTCCTGGACCATCACACCTCAGATCACCCCAATTCCTGGACCATCAGACCTCAGATCACCCCAATTCCTGCACCTTCACACCTCAGATCACCCCAATTCCTGGACCTTCACACCTCAGATCACCCCAATTCCTGGACCTTCACACCTCAGATCACCCCAATTCCTGCACCTTCACACCTCAGATCACCCCAATTTCTGGACCTTCACACCTCAGATCACCCCAATTCTTGGACCTTCACACCTCAGATCACCCCAATTCTTGGACCTTCACACCTCAGATCACCCCAATTCCTGGACCTTCACACCTTAGATCACCCCAATTCCTGGACCTTACCACCTTAGATCACCCCAATTCCTGGACCTTTATACCTCAGATCACCCCAATTCCTGGACCTTCACACCTCAGATCACCCCAATTCCTGCACCTTTACACCTCAGATCACCCCAATTCCTGCACCCTCACACCTCAGATCACCTCAATTCCTGCACCCTCACACCTCCGATCACCCCAATTCCTGCACCTTAATACCTCAGATCACCCCAATTCCTGCACCGTCACACCTCAGATCACCCCAATTCCTGCACCGTCACACCTCAGATCACCCCAATTCCTGCACCATCACACCTTAGATCACCCCAATTCCTAGACCTTCACACCTCAGATCACCTCAATTCCTGGACCATCACACCTCAAATCACCCCAATTCCTGCACCATCACACCTTAGATCACCCTAATTCCTGGACCGTCACACCTCAGATCACCCCAATTCCTGCACCGTCACACCTCAGATCACCTCAATTCCTGGACCTTCACACCTCAGATCTCCCCAATTCCTGGACCATCACACCTCAGATCACCCCAATTCCTGCACCATCACACCTCAGATCACCCCAATTCCTGGACCATCACACCTCAGATCACCCCAATTCCTGGACCATCACACCTCAGATCACCTCAATTCCTGGACCTTCACACCATAGATCACCCCAATTCCTGCACCATCACACCTTAGATCACCCCAATTTCTGCACCGTCACACCTCGGATCACCTCAATTCCTGGACCTTCACACCTCAGATCTCCCCAATTCCTGGACCATCACACCTCAAATCACCCCAATTCCTGGACCATCACACCTCAGATCACCTCAATTCCTGGACCTTCACACCTCAGATCTCCCCAATTCCTGGACCATCACACCTCAAATCACCCCAATTCCTGGACCATCACACCTCAATTCACCCCAATTCCTGCACCATCACACCTCAATTCACCCCAATTCCTGCACCATCACACCTCAGATCTCCCCAATTCCTGGACTTTTACACCTCAAACACCCCAATCTTTTCAGCTTCACACCTCAGATCACCCCAATTCCTGGACATTCTCACCTCAGATCACCCCAATATCTGCACCTTCACCCCTCAGGTCACCCCAATTCCTGCACCTTCACCCCTCAGGTCACCCCAATTCCTGCACCTTCACCCCTCAGATCACCCCAAGTCCTGCACCTTCCCACCTCATTAGATCACCCCCATTTTTTCACCTTCACACCTCAGATCTCCTGTATCTTCACACCTCAAACCACCCCAACTCCTGGACATTCTCACCTCAGATCACTCCAATATCTGCACCTTCACACTTCAGATCACCCCAATTTCTACATTTTAACACCTCAGATCTCCCCATCTCCTGCACCTTCAGTCAATGATATCTGGCTGGTGTCTCTGAAACCACATGGAGCTGGGTGGGTGGTGATGCAGAAGAGAAGGCCAGACTTTGCAAATGACACTATAGTGCCCCCTTATTCAACTGTAGGCTGGGTTCACATATATTTGCGGTGGGGGGGGGGGGTCCGGATGTAATTCGGATAGGAATCACACCGCATTCCTGTGTAAATCATATGCGATGTCATTCATTTGTATGGCCTAAATCGCACCAAATCCAAAGGCATGGGACCCTTTTTTTCTTCTCCCCGGACTGTAATCGGATCAAATGGGGCGTTCACAATCCGAGTCTGTCAATCGCACTGCCTTTTGCGAACCGTTTTGGGGTGTTGTTAACGTCGATACCCCCCTGTGGTTCGCATGAATGCCGTGCAACCACAATGCAGTGCGGGAATCGCAGAGGATATATGTGAATTGAGCCTTTTACTGTATCTTCGCAGTCATTGGCTAATAGACGGGGTATTGCCTATACTTTATATAGACATATTGACATTGGCATTTGTTTCATGATTTGTTTTTATTGTTTCCAATTGAAAAATGCACTGCGGGGAAAAATTTATTGCGGGGAATACCGCATCGTAAATCTTTAGAATCTGTGTATAATTGGCTTCAAACATTTTCTGTATTCAGTTTTAACGATTTCTCGTTTCGTGTTTTTTTTATATCCTCAACCACTAAGCTGTATTTATTGCCCTATGAAATGTGTGTGATTGGTATAATGAAGGTTCTGCAGAGCTTCCTCTGGGGGGCCGGGGGGTAATAACTGAGTGACGGCAATGATGACTTGGCCGCAGGCAGTGTGTCATTATGTAGTTGTGTGTACCTTTAATTTGCTCCTCAGTGGATGAATATCTAAGATTAGTAACTTATACTAAAAAAAGAAAGAAAATAGAATTTTCCACATGTTGTCATGTTACAAACAAAAATGTTAATGTATTTTATTGGTATTTTATGTGATAGACCAACACAAAGTGGCACATAATTGTGAAGTGGAAGGAAAATTATAAATGGTTTTCAATTTTTTTTACAAATAAATCTGTGAAAAGTGTGGGGGGGGGGCATTTGTATTTAGCCCCCTTTACTCTGATACCCCTAACTAAAATCTAGTGGAACCAATTGCCTTCAGAAGTCACCTAATTAGTGAATAGAGTCCACCTGTGTGTAATTTAATCTCAGTGTAAATACAGCTGTTCTGTGAAGACCTAAGAGGTTTGTTAGAGAACCTTAGTGAACAAACAGCATCATGAAGGCCAAGGAACACACCAGACAGGTCAGGGATAAAGTTTAAAGCAGGGTTCGGTTATATAAAAATCTCCCAAGCTTTGAACATCTCACAGAGCTCTGTTCAATCCATCATCTGAAAATGGAAAGAGTATGGCACAACTGCAAACCTACCAAGACATGGGCGTCCACCTAAACTGACCGGGCCGGGCAAGGAGAGCATTCATCAGAGAAGCAGCCAAGAGGTCCATGGTAACTCTGGAGGAGCTGCAGAGATCCACAGCTCAGGGGGGAGAATCTGTCCACAGGACAACTATTAGTGGTGCTCTCCACAAATCTGCCCTTTATGGAAGAGTGACAAGAAGAAAGACATTGGAGAAAGAAAGACATAAGAAGTCCAGTTTGTCATTTGTGAGAAGCCATGTGGGGGAGAGGACACAGCAAACATGTGGAAGAAGGTGCTTTGGTCAGTTGAGACCGAGATTAACATTTTTTGGCCTTAAAACTAAAACGCTACGTGTGGCGGAAAACTAACACTGCACATCACCCTAAACACACCATCCCCACTGTGAAACATGGTGGTGGCAGCATCATGTTGTGGGGATGCTTTTCTTCAGCAGGGACAGGGAAGCCGGTCAGAGTTGATAGGAAGATGGATGGAGACAAATACAGGGAAATCTTAGAAGAAAACCTGTAATTCCGCGTACACACGTGCAGGATTTCTGACGGGAAATGTTCCTGTCGGAAATCCCGAGGTGAAAACTGCGAGGACAGCTTTTGGTTGGGAATCCTGGCCGTGTGTATGCTCCTTCAAAGTTTTTCCCATAGGAAAACTGCCAAAAACCACCTCTTTTTTTTTTGTCTGGCGGTTTTTGGGCAGTTTTCCATTTGGAAAACCTGCGAGGACCCAAAAGCTCTCCTCGCAGTTTTCCTGTCGGGAAAACCGGCCGTGTGTACGAGGCATTAGAGTCTGCAAAAGACTTAAGACTGGGGGGGAGGTTCACCTTCCAGCAGGACAACGACCCTAAACATACAGCCAGAGCTACAATGGAATGGTTTAGATCAAAGCAGATTAATGTGTTAGAATGGCCCAGTCACAGTCCAGACCTAAATCACATTGAGAATCTGTGGCAAGACATGAACATTGCTGATCACAGACGCTCTCCATCCAATCTGACAGAGCTTGAGATATTTTGTAAAGAAGAATGGGCAGAAATGTCCCTCTCTAGATGGGCAAAGCTGGTAGAGACATCCCCAAAAAGACTTGTAGAGAAAGGGGGTTCTACAAAGTATTGACTCCGGGGGGTGCCATACAAATGTACCCCCCACACTTTTCTCATATTTATTTGTAAAACAATTTGTAAACTATTTATCATTTTCCTTCCACTTCACAATTATGTGCCACTTTGAGTTGGTCTATCACATAAAATCCCAATAAAATACATTTATGTTTTTGGTTGTAACATGAGAAAATGTGTAAAATTTCAAGGGGTATGAATACTTTTTCAAGGCACTGTAGCTTTTCAGATGTCAGCATTGATAAACCCAACAGATCGGTTGGAGTGACATTCCTGTGGAGTCAGGTGGAATCCTGAGGTTACCTGTGTAGTGCAGAGCGCATGGCGGGCTGTAAATCACTGTGGCGGTCGGGGGAGGGGGGGCTCATCACATCAAGAATGTGTAAAAATGACAACATTTACGGGTTTAGATATTTCTTTCTCCGGGCTACAGGAGACAGAGGAACGTGTCCGTCACAATTTACTAGATCGCACAATGCGCCATTCATCCACTAAGAGAAGCGCTCAGAGCATTCACCATCAACGTCAGTTTCTTGGGTCTCTTTATTGGGGAGCTCATATAGTTGGGGGGGAGGGGGGTCAGCATGTTCCAATTATTTAGCAGATTCTACAAAAATGTGGACCGGATTTAAAAAAAATAAAGATTTGCCGTGTGATAGGGAACACTAGAAGTGTACAGAACCACGGGACCACTTCCTGGTAGGTGAGGGTGGCTAGAAACCACTTACTGGTAGGTGAGGGTGCCTAGAGTAGGGTGACCAGACATCCCCAGTTTCAGGGGACAGTCCCCTGATTGAGGACACTGTCCCCAGACCAAGTCTGTCCCCGGTTTTGTCCCCAGATTGGATTTAATATGGGACAGGTGCAATTTCAGAGACAGTCAGTGCAGAGGGGTGTATATTTTTTCCATTATCTGTGCCCCTTTCTGATGATCATGTGCTGGTCGGAGCGGAGGGAATATTTCTTCAGTTTCGGGTGCATGCCCATTGAGCTTCGCTCGCATGTTCTTCTGCCTTGGCTCAAATCCTGGCCAGCCACCTGCCTATCTCCTTGCCTTCCCTGGCAGAGTGATCTTCCTCCGCTCCCCACCCAGTAGTAGCCGGGGCACGAAGAGTAAGACTTAAGAGGCTGTCAGCTGGGCACGGCGACGGGCAGAGAGTCGCTGATTGTTGCCATTACTAGTAAAGAAAAAATATGTCCTCGGATTTCATTTAAAAAAATCTGGTCACCTTAGCCTAGAGACCACTTCCTGGTACGTGAGGGTGCCTAGAGACCACTTCCTGGTACGTGCCTAGGGACCATTTCCTGGTATGTGAGGGTGCCTAGAGACCACTTCCTGGTACGTGAGGGTGCCTAGGGACCACTTCCTGGTACGTGAGGGTGCCTAGGGACCACTTCCTGGTACGTGAGGGTGCCTAGGGACCACTTCCTGGTACGTGAGGGTGCCTAGGGACCACTTCCTGGTACGTGAGGGTGCCTAGGGACCACTTTCCGGTATGTGGGGGTGCCTAGGGACCACTTCCTGGTACGTGAGGGTGCCTAGGGACCACTTCCTGGTACGTGAGGGTGCCTAGGGACCACTTTCCGGTATGTGGGGATGCCTAGGGACCACTTCCTGGTAAGTGAGGGTGCCTAGGGACCACTTCCTGGTACGTGAGGGTGCCTAGGGACCACTTTCCGGTATGTGGGGGTGCCTAGGGACCACTTACTGGTACGTGAGGGTGCCTAGGGACCACTTACTGGTATGTGGGGGGTGCCTAGACACCACTGAGAAGAATGCAGAAGAGTCATCATGGTGGCCAGGCTACTAGCATTTCCCCATGAGGATTTAGCTGAAGTTCAGCTGATACATTAGAGATCCTTCTTCTGGTGTGGGACGGGGGTGAGTTCCTCCTCTGAATCACTCAGCTGTGCTTGTCGGTTTGGTAGCTAGATCTGACCAAAGTGCACAGGCTATTCACAGCCTAATAGTAAATCATTCAGCTAAAGTAGAAGAGACGTTTCTTTATAGAGCAGGGGTGTCAAACTCAATTTATTGCAGGGCGCATTAGCATTATGGTCGCCGTCAAAGTTCCGTTTGTATCTGTAAGACTAGAGCCCCCCATTTCATCAGATGGCAATAGTCTCCCCCAACATCAGAGTCTCCCACCCTCCATTTAATCGGATGTCAAGAGCCCCCCCCCCCCAACATCAGAGCACCCCACCCTCTATTTCATCAGATGGCAAGAGGTCCCCTCCATTTCATCAGATGTCAAGAGCCCACCCTAAAATCAGAGTCCCCCACCCTCCCTTATATCACCCCTATTACCTTGTGCTATTTCCGGTAGGAAGAAGCGGGGGGCGGAGCTTGAAAGCAGAAATTGCAGGGTCTGTAGGAGGACCAGAGGGGAGCCAAAGTCTGCTAAATACTGAGACTAGGGGAGGAGTGCTGCGGCTGCACAGAAGAGTGCAGGATCTGTAGAATTTTCGTCCTGCGAACTGCTGAGATGGGGGGTGGAGCAGAGCTAAGCCTCTCTGCGACTGCACGGAAAAGCGTAGGATCTGGCGGAGGAGTTCTGTCCTCCCCCTCTGCTCCTGAGTGCTAAGACAAGGTGGTGGGAAGATGAGAGGGGTTCCAGCCCTGCAGGAGATGTGCGAGGGCCACATGGAATGGCGTGGTTTGCTGGATTCGCCCCACAAGCCTTCGGTTTGACACATGTGTTATAGGTAGATCTGTATACCAGAGATCAAAGAACATAGGCTATTCACAGCCTTATAGTAAAGGATTCAGCTAAAAAGGTAGAAACTTTTCTTACAGAAGTAGAGGGTGGGGGAATCCTCCACTGAATCACTGAACAGTTTGTTGTGATTAGACCATTCACAGTCTTGTAAATGATTCAGCTGAGGAGGTAGAGAACCCTCATGCAGAAGAAAAGGAAGGTGAAGCCCCTCCTCTGAGGAGCTCAGCTGTGCTTGATGTAGGTAGATCTGAATACCAGAGACCAATAATACAGGCTATTCACAGCCTAGAAGTAAATGATTTGGCTGTATAGGTGGAGAACCTTCTTGAAGAATCTCCTCTTAATCACTCATCCATTTGTGATTAGAACTTAATAGCTAGAGACCAAAGCTGAAGTGGTTGAGATCCTTCAACCAGAAAGAGAGGGAGGCGAGTCCTACCTCTGAATCACTCAGCTGTGCTTGTTGTTGGTATAGTAGATCTGAGTACCAGAGATCGAAGTACGCAGGCTATGAACAGCCTAATAGTAAAGGATTTAGCTGAAGAGGTAGAGAACCTCCAAATGAAAGGAGAGGGAAGTGAGCCCCTCCTCTGAAGAGCTCAGCTTTGCTTGTTGTAGGTAGATATGAATACCAGAGGTCAAAAAATACAGGCTACTCACATCCTAATGGTAAAACATTCAGCTTAAGGCTGAAGGGTAGGGATGAGCTTTATGTTTGGGTGGAACATGAGATCGACTCGAACATTGGCTGTTCGCCGAATAGCGAACAATTTGGGGTGTTCGTGGCAACTTCGAA
Organism: Rana kukunoris; assembly: GCA_029574335.1. Taxonomy (NCBI): domain Eukaryota; kingdom Metazoa; phylum Chordata; class Amphibia; order Anura; family Ranidae; genus Rana; species Rana kukunoris. Next base: position 103,038 of record JAJQKJ010000502.1, read on the forward strand.
AGCCGCGGAACACCCTGTAAAAGTCTATGGGAGAAATCTAAAGTGCTAATTTTTAAGGTTAATATGCAAGGTATTGTCCTAAAAAGTGTTTGGGGACCCGGGTCCTGCCCCAGAGGACATGTATCAATGCAATTTTTTTTTTTTTTTTTAAATGCAGTTTTTTTCGGAAGCAGTGATTTTAATATTAGAAGTGAAATATTCCTTTAAATTGTGTACCTGGGTGTGTCTATAGTATGCCTGTGAAGTAGCGCATGTTTCCCTTGTATAGAACAGTCCCTGCACAAAATGACATTTCTAAAGGAAAGAAAGTAATTTAACCACTTAAGGACCTTGGGTGTTTTTTAGATTTGGCGTTTACAAGACTAAAACATTTTGTTTTGCTTGAAAATTACTTAAAACCCCCAAACATTATTTTAGAAAGTATTTACGTTGGCGTATCAAGAGATACGTCGCGTAAATACTAAGAATAGCCGGCGTATCTTTTTTTGGTATTCAGAAAAGAAGATACGCCGGAATTCTGCTAATATACAAGCGGCGTAAGTCTGTTACGCCGTCATATGTTAGTTGCAGTTTTACGCTGGCCGCTAGGTGGCGCTTCCGTCGTTTCACGCGTCGAATATGTAAATTAGGGATTTACGCCGATTCCCGAACGTAGTTGCGGCCGGCCGTCGTAGTTTACGTCGTTTGCGTAAGGCTTTTTTCGGCGTAAGGTTACCCCTGCTATAGGAGGCGTAGCCAATGTTAAGTATGGACGTCGGGACAGCGTCGAATTGTACGTCGTTTACGTTGTTTGCGTTCGGGAATGAGGCTGTACGGAAATTACGTACACGTCGTTTACATTGACTACTAGCGACGTGATTTGATGCATGCGCACTGGGATACGTCCACGGACGGCGCATGCGCCGTTCAGAAAATACGTAAATTGCGTGGGGTCATAATTCATTTACATTAATCACGCCCCCACATGACAAATTTGAATTAGGCGCCCTTACGCCGGGCACTTTACGCTACGCCGCCGCAACTTATGGAGCAAGTGCTTTCTGAATAAGGCACTTGCCCATAACAGTTGCGGAGGCGTAGTGTAAAGAGCATACGCTACGCCCGCACAAAATTACGACCCCTTCTCTGAATCTGGCCCTATATTTTTTTTTCTCACGCCCTAGAGAATAAAATGGCGGTCATTGCAATACTTTTTGTCACAGCGTATTTGCGCAGCGGTCTTACAAGCGCACTTTTTTTGGAAAAAATTCAATTTTTGAATAAAAAAATAAGACAACAATAAATTTGGCCCAATTTTTTTATATATTGTGAAAGATAATGTTACGCCGAGTAAAATGATACCCAACATGTCACGCTTAAAAATTGCGCCCGCTCGTGGAATGGTGTCAAACAGAGGAGGTCTAGGGCTAGAATTATTTCGCTCGCTCTAACGATCGCGGTGATACCTCACTTGTGTGGTTTGAACACCGTTTTCATATGCGGGCGTACTCGCGTATGCGTTTGCTTCTGCGCGTTCTGCTCGTCGGAACGGGTCGCTTTAAAAAAATTTTTTTTTTTGTTTTTCACTTTTATTCCTATTACAAGGAATGTAAACATCCCTTGTAATAGAAAAAAAGCATGACAGGTCCTCTTTAATATGAGATCCGGGGTCAAAAAGACCTCACACCTCATATTTAGACTTAAATGCAAAAAAAAAATGACATTTTGTCTTTTGAAATGTGCCTTTAAGACGCATGGGCGGGACTGACGTTTTGACGTCACTTCCACCCTGCTATGCTATGGGGGACGGGTGGGAGCCATCTTGCCCTCACTCGCATCCCCACACAGCAGGCTGAAGGACCCGATCGCCTGCGGCTCCGGTAAGCGGCGGAGGGCGCAGGAGGGGGGGGGGCCCTCTCCCGCCGCCGATAACGGTGATGTTGCAGAGAATCCGCTGCAGAGACTCCCGTTATCATTTACAGGACCGCTCATGCTAAAGATGGATACCTCGAGTTGTGGCAGCCTAATAGTAAATAATTCTCTTGCAGCAAATGATACAAATTAAACTTTAATATTTTATTTCTTTACTTTATTATTATTTATTTACTTTATTTCATAAATAAAACCTACAAAAGCTCTTTATATTCCATTGAACCCCAATGTTAGACCGGCGTGGTGTCGCAGTCGCTGGTTCAGTATTGAGTTCACCAATATCCTGAGGATACAGAGAAGGAGAAGATAAATCTTATCATGTGTGACGGTCTCCCGTGTTCTGATGGAACGGTCGCCCTTCGTGACTTCCCATAGTGTGCAGCGCTGATATCGCTGATGATCTGCGGGGCCCCCTGGAGGACACCGCTAGGCAGCTGCTCTATAAGGACCAAGGGAAGCAGGCCTGGGCAGGCAGTACATTCTAACGATGGCGTCTCGGGCCCCTCGCTTCATAAACTTTACAGAAACTAGAGCCTGGGGGCCCAACTCCGATCCTACTCACAGCATTCAACTGCTACCTCCGGAGTTAACCGTTTCCTCTTACCTGTCATTGTGCTGTGACTTCTCATCTCTGATTATGTCAGCTGACATGCCTGGCACCGGAGGATGAGATTTACTACTAAACCCCCTTTTTACGGAAAAAATAAAAATCACAGACTTTGCCACATGTTCATTCTATCATTTCACATAAAAAGCCACCAGTCTCATCAATGCAAGCGATCGATAATGCAGAAACACATTGTTGTGCTGTTACAGATACCCACTACAGACAGCATTAGCAAAAAAGTATGTCACTTGAGGTGGGGGGGGGGGGTATTTTTAAAAATGTTGCATCCTGTGCAAGTAGGGGCAAAAACAAATGTTATTAGGCTAATGTCTTTCCAGGTCAAACATCATTCATTCATAAGAATTGAGTGAAGCAGAAACATACTGCATTGTGGCCACTAGATGGAGCTGATGATTATGGTAATAAGTCTGTATTCATTGGCTCCATCTAGTGGCCATATTGTGGTCTTTTCCTAAATTCACTTTTTTTTTTTTTATCAATAACTTCCACAGACCCCCAGGAACTCAGCACAGGGATGGTGGGAACCCCTCATAATAGATACAAATGGTGTACAGACCCAGGAACTCAGCACAGGGATAGTGGGAACCCCTCATAATAGATACAAATGGTGTACAGACCCAGGAACTCAGCACAGGGATAGTGGGAACCCGTCATAATAGATACAAATGGTGTACAGACCCAGGAACTCAGCACAGGGATGGTGGGAACCCCTCATAATGGGCACAGCAGGTTTACAGACCCGGGGACTCAGCACAGGGATGGTGGGAACCCCTCATAATGGGCACAGCAGGTTTACAGACCCGGGGACTCAGCACAGGGATGGTGGGAACCCCTCATAATGGGCACAGCAGGTGTACAGACCCAGGAACTCAGCACAGGGATGGTGGGAACCCCTCATAACTGGCACAGCAGGTGTACAGACCCAGGAACTCAGCACAGGGATGGTGGGAACCCCTCATAAGGGGTAAAAATGGCGTACAGACATGTAATCTCAGCACAGGGATGGTGGGAACCCCTCATAAGGGGTAAAAATGGCGTACAGACATGTAATCTCAGCACAGGGATGGTGGGAACCCCTCATAAGGGGTAAAAATGGCGTACAGACATTTAATCTCAGCACAGGGATGGTGGGAACCCCTCATAAGGGGCACAGCAGGTGTACAGACCCGGGAACTCGGCACAGGGATGGTGGGAACCAGTGGAGGCTGGTGGCATATGGCAAACAGTGCCCAGCCAGACACCGTCCCCCCCGGTCGGGGTTAGTTGGTCAGTCACTTGCACACTTACCTGACTTCCCCTGTTTCCTACTTGGCATCATGGCAGTGTCCTCACTGTGCGTCTCCTCCCCCTCCTCCCTCGACCAATAGGGTAGCTTCTCCTTTCGCCCAATCGGGAAAGAGTTCTCAGGACTGGGAGCCAAAATCGGAGTTACAATAGCGACCATTCATTCGCTATTGTCACACAACTGGGTGGGCTTCGGGCGCAATGCTTTACGTCCCGATCCCAGCCTTTTTTGAAGCCTATTAGCTCTCTGGCTCTGGCTCTCTGGCTCTAATCACGTGCTTAAAAAAAACACCCTCCATTGGAATCCATAGACCCGGTGCCCTGCATGTAGATTATGGGGCTGGATGCATGGATGGGGGGGGGGGGACGCCGCCTGTGCACCCCTTATGGATGGGCCACCACTGGTGGTAACCCCTCATAATGGGCACATCAGGTGTACAGACGTGGGAATTCAGCACAGGGATGGTGAGAACACCTCATAATGGTAACCCAAGAACTCCGCACAGGGATGATGGGAACCCCCAATAATGGGCACAGCAGGTGTACAGACGTGGGAATTCAGCACAGGGATGGAGGGAACCCCTCATAATGAAAATCCAGGAACTCCGCACAGGGATGGTGAGAACCCCTTAATGGGCACAGCAGGTGTACAGTTCCAGGAACTCAGCACAGGGATGGTGGGAACCCCTCATAATAGATAAGGACATTGTGAAACAAAGGGACTTAGGGGACTGGGGGGGTTCAGATCTGGAGTATGTGACTCTTGGCGTCTGTCTATAACACTGTATTTCTGCACACAGGCCCATTGCTGTTACACGGGAATGGTGGAGGGAGTTGCGGAATCCTCGGCCTCTCTATGTACCTGTCATGGGCTCAGGTAAGTGATCACTACTCCGTTCTACCTACAAAATCCGCACATTGTTCCAGTATGAATTATTTCTGTATGAATCAATGATTTTAGTCATTTAAAATTTTTGGATCACTTTTATTTAACTTTTAAATGTTCTGCATTTTTATACTTTTATACAGTTTTTATACGTCACTTACTGTAGGTTTCTCACCATACATGGTACAAAGTTCCAGGGTCGGCAACTGATATGGAGGAAACAAACTTGCTGTATTCTCAGATCTTGAGAAGTCCTTTCTGGGTCCTGGAGCTCGGAGGCTTTGTAGAGCTTTTGGTGGGAGACGTTCAATATTAGTCTTGGCAGGTATATGTGATCTGACCAGGGCCGTTTGAAGGATTTTGGGGGCCCCAAGCAAAATGGGGGCCCCCCAAGCACCCCCTCACACGCAAAGCCTACGTTAGCGCTACACACATTTTTTACACCCATGTTCTTACTCCCCCCCCTCCCTAGTCCCTATGTTTTTCTATTGTCACCTCCCTTCTTCCCTGTAGGCTGCCGCTGTAGCGTGGCCAAGCTCCTCTTCCTCCTGTCAGTCAGGTGTTTTATCATTATGGGTCTACAGTCCCCTATCGGATAGTCAGTGTGCACTTCCTGTCAGTCTGGCCGGGAACAGGAAACTGAATCTCCTGTACCATAGGGTGACCAGACATCCCCAGTTTCCAGGGACAGTCCCCAGATTGAGGAAACTGTCCCCGGACCAAGTCTGTCCCTGGTTTTGTCCCCAGATTGGATTTGAACGGGCGTGGGGCAATTTCAAAGACAGTGCAGAATAAAAAAATAAATAAATCTGAATTACACACCCCTGCTCTAGCTTGAGGGGGTGTATTTTTTTCATTTTCTGTGCCCCTTTCTGATGATCATATGCTGGTCGGATCCGAGGGAATATTTCTTCAGTTTTGAGTGCATGCCCATTCAGCTCCACTCGCATTTCTTCTGCCTTGGCTCAAGTCCCGGACAGCCGCCTGCCTATCTCCTTGCCTTCCCTGGCGGAGTGATCTTCCTCCGCTCCCCACCCAGTAGTAGCCGGGGGCCCAGAGAGTAAGACTTGACAGGCTGTGAGGCAGGCGGCGGCGGCGGCGACAGGCAGAGAGTGGCTGGTTGCCACCATTACTAGTAAAAAAAAAATATGTCCCCGGATTTCATTTTAAATATCTGGTCACCTTACTGTACCACGCATGGTACCTGGCCGGACTGACAGGACTCCAGGAGGAAGGAAGAAGAGCTTGGCCACGCTACAACCTGGGAAGGGGAAGTTGGGGGCCCCAGGCCAGCTTGGGGCCCCAAGCAATTGTTTGTTTTGCCTGTCCTGTTGCGACGGGCCTGGATCTGACTGATGCTCAGTGATCTCTCTCCGCTGTGAGTGCCTCCTGCTGGGTGGAAAGGCCAAACTGAAATTAGTAGGTGAGGGGCCTGTGACTTTGCACACTTGTAGAGGAGAAATGGGGCTACATGTGTGCCAAGTTCCGGGTCCAGGGGCCCTATGACCGGCCAGTACCCATTCCTCAAAGTCACTGGAGAAATTACTGTTCAACATGGGAGTCTATAGAAGGGGTGCCGGCTTTGAAAAATCGGTGCTCCCGGGGCCGTATGTCCCACGGACAACAAACTTTGCTCACTTGTATTGAAAAAGCACAGGGGCTACATGTGTGCCAAGTTTGGGGGGTCCAGGGGACCTATGGCCGGCCGGTACTGGGTCCCTAAATTCCGGGAGATCAGGAGCAAAAAGGTGACTCGAGTATAAGCCGAGGGGGGCATTTTCCGCACCAAAAAAATGTGCTGAAAAACTCGGCTTATACTCCAGTATATACGTAAATGGTTTTTAACTTTTTCTTTATGTCTTTTGTATACCATGTTTTAATAAAGATGATGGGCCGGATCCACAAAGCATTACGGCCGCGTATCTCCAGATACGCCGCCATAATTTCACATTTGCGTTGGCGTATCTTTGTTTTGTATCCACAAAACAAGATACGCCGGAATTACGCTAAAATACGACTGGCGTAAGTCTATTACGCCATCGTATCTTAGTTGCATATTTACGCAAATGATATAGATACGTCGTTTGCGTAAGCGTATGTCTGGCGTAAAGTTACCCCTGCTCTATAGAGGCGTACGCAATGTTAAGTATGGACGTCAGGACAGCGTCAAATTTTCCGTCGTTTGCGTAAAGCGTTCGCAAATAGGGCTTTGCGTAAGTTACGTTCACGTCGAAAGCATTGACTATTTGCGACGTGATTTTGCGCATGCGCAGTGGGATACCTCCACGGACGACGCAGTAAAAACAAAAAAATTTAAATATAACACGCCCACCTCTTCCCCATTGATTAGACGCGTGTACGCCGGGCCATTCACGCTACGCCGCCGTAAGTTAGGATGCAAGTGCTTTGTGAATACGGCACTTGCCATTCTAACTTACGGCGGCATAGCGTAAATGATATACGCTACGCCCGGCAGAGAGATACGCCGAGGTTCGTGGATCTGGCCCGATATTTTTTATGATATTCCCATTGTTTACTGTGCCGTCATAGTCCGACTTGGGGTTACCCTTTGTTCCATATTGGGGTTGATGGGTTGTTTGTTAGCGTTTACCTTGGATGACCTATTTTAGTATAGTAGCCTTTTATGAAATGTTGTTGGGTTGGTAAAACTTCTACTATCTTTCTTTTGAACATTTGGATTTATCCATTAAGGTCCCTTTCACACTTGTACGACTTCAAAGTTGCGCGATTTTACCGCGATTTGCGCCTAATAACTGGGATTACCGCAATTTCCCCAAAAACACCAAGAAAAATAATTACCATTTCTACTTCACAGTGGCTATATCACCATCAGAGATGACACCTATGTCATAGATCACCACCCTTCTTCTGGATCCTTGACACCTGTGGCCACCATGCTGAGGAAGAAGACACCACCGCCCAACTCTCATGGCCGCCAGACACGTTCCTTGTATTTTACTGCCACCAAGGTAATGGCTTTCCCTGTATTACTGTCCAATATCTGTACAAAACTCCACGTTTTTCAGGGCTTTTTCACTCCAAGTATACAATTCCATATTTGGGTGGGACGTTTCAGGCATTCTACATAAACGTGTATAAAAAGCTATAAAATGTATTTTACTACACATCAGGGCCGTCTTTAAGGCAGGGCAAAAGGGGAATCTGCCCTGGGTCCTGTTATTGCTGTTAGGCCCAAAGCAGCTGCCTCATACTTGTCAACTATCCAAGTTTAAATTCCCTTGTCCCTTTAAGTTTTAGTCCTGTGCTGTGTCATGATATCTCAGTATGAAGTATTGCTACTAATGCTGCCAAGCTCTGCCCTATTGTTGTGTACAAATGACTCGCCTGCAGACCCTTGGCCAGATTCATAAAGAGTTACGACGATGTATCAGTAGATACGTCGTCGTAACTCAGAATCTGCGCCGTCGTATCTTTAACCACTTTAGCCCCGGACCATATTGCTGTCCAATGACCAGAGCACTTTTTGTGATTCGGCACTGCGTCGCTTTAACTGACAATTGCGCGGTCGTGCGACGTGCCTCCCAAACCAAATTGGCGTCCCTTTTCCCCCACAAATAGAGCTTTCTTTTGGTGGTATTTGATCACCTCTGCGGTTTTTATTTTTTGCGCTATAAACAAAAATAGAGCGACAATTTTGAATAAAATGCAATATTTTTTACTTTTTCCTATAATAAATATCCCCCAAAAATATATAAAAACATATTTTTTCCTCAGTTTAGGCCGATACGTATTCTTCTACCTATTTTTGGTAAAAAAAAAAAAAACAATAAACATTTATCGGTTGGTTTGCGCAAAATTTATAGCGTTTACAAAATAGGGGATAGTTTTATTGCATTTTTATTTTTTTACTACTAATGGCGGCGATCAGCGATTTTTTTTTTTCGTGACTGCGACATTATGGCAGACACATTGGACAATTTTGACACATTTTTGGAACAATTGTCATTTTCACTGCAAAAAAATTCATTTAAATTGCATTGTTTACTGTGGAAAGTTGCAGTTTGGGAGTTAACCACAAGGGGGCGCTGAAAGGGGATATGTGTTCCCTAATGTGTGTTTACAACTGTAGGGGGGTGTGGCTGTAGGTGTGACATCATCGATTGCGCCCCCCCTATAAAAGGGATAACGCGATCGATGCTGCCGCCACAGTGATGGACGGGGAAGCCGGGTTTACACACGGCTCTCCCCGCTCTTCAGCTCCGGGGACCGATCGCTGCACTCCAGCGGCGATCGGGTCCGCGAATCCCGCGGTCCCGGAGCTTCGGACCAGGTCAGGGGAGCGCGCCGCGGGCACGCTCCCGCGACCCACGGCTGGGTACTAGCACAGTACGTACCTGTACGTGCTTGTGCCCAGCCGTGCCATTCTGCCAACGTATATGTGCAGGAGGCGGTCCTTAAGTGGTTATATTCCCCTGTCCCTTGAAGTTTTTGTCCCGTGTTGTGTCCTGATATCTCAGTGTGAAGTGCTGCTATTAATGCTGACCAGCTCTGCCCTATTGTTGTGTAGGGATGACTCACACGCAGACCCTGTGTTTACATGGAAATATCCGCCATTCATATGTAAATAACTGGAGCATTCCTATGTAAATAGCTGAGGCCGGCGACATTCATATGTATATCATGCCCCTCTACAGTGAAGAGATGATGTTTTTGTAACCTCTAGCAACCATTCAGTGAGCAGTATTAGGCCGCGTACACACGAGGGGATATGTCCGCTGAAAACGGTCCGATGGACCGTTTCAGCAGACATCTCCGCTCGTGTGTATGGGCTAGCGGACAGATTTCTCCACCCGACAGATTTCAAAGCAAGCTTTGAAATCTATCCGGTGGGAATCTGTCCGCCCGACATGTCTGCTGGTTAGTACACTTACCAGCAGACATGTCGGCCCCCACGGCCGCCGCGCCGCTGCCGAATGGATTCGGCGCATGCGCGGAAGTGTTTTACTTCCTGGTGCGGTGACGTGGCGGTGCCGCGGCGGCGTCAACGTCACCGCCGCGTCACCACCACGTCACCGCGCCGTCCGGCGGCGGGGAATTTGATCCGATGGTGTGTACACGCCATCTGATCAAACTCCCGATCGGACATATCCGATGGAAATGGTCCGCGGACCGTTTTCATCGGATATGTCCGATCGTGTGTATGGGGCCTTACTCTACAGCAGTGGTCTCCAAACTGCGGCCCGGGGGTCGAATGCGGCCCTTTGCTTGCTTTTATACGGCCCTTGGGACAGTATTTTATTGACTAATACCAACGAAGGGGCAGGGTTTCTCCCAATGACACCAACAATGGGTCCCAATAAGACCAATGATGGTGGACCATTCCTTTGAATGACACCAACAATGAGGCCCAATGACACCAACAATGGGGCCCAATAAGACCAATGATGGGGGACCATTCCTTCGAATGACACCAACAATGAGGTCCAATGACACCAACAATGGGGCCCAATAAGACCAATGATGGGGGACCATTCCTTCGAATGACACCAACAATGAGGCCCAATGACACCAATGATCGGCACTATTCCTCCAATGACACCAACAATGGGGCACAGTTCCTCCGAATGACACCAAAGATCAGGCACTATTCCTCCCAATGACACCCAGGATGGGGCACATCCCCCCCCCCATTACCTAAATAATATAGGCCACTATTGCTCTCACCAACAAAAAATATGAGGCATTGTTTACTCCAACTGATGTTGGGACAACTTCTATGATGGCCACAGTCCAGCCGCCCTATAGTCTGAAGGACAGGAAACTGGCCCTTTATTTAAAAAGTTTGGAGACCTCTGCTCTACAGAAATCTCTAGCAACCAATCACCAAGAAGAAATTATGTGCTTTAACCTCTAGCAATGAATCAGCAAGCCATAATGTGTGCTGTAATCTCTAGCAACCACTCAGTGAGCAGTATTACTCTACAGTAATCTCTAGCAACCAATCAACAAGAAGAAATCATTTGCTGTAACCTCTAGCAACGAATTAGCGAGCCGTAGTGTGTGCTGTAACCTCTAGCAGCCAAGTCAGTAAGTGGAAATGATATGCTGTAACCTCTGGCAACAAAATCGCAATCACTGCCTGAACTGATACAGTAAACTGATTTTTAAGTCTAGCTGATATTTATTGTAGGTCTCAGAGCAGGTGGAGAGAAAAATTGCATGGGGAGGGGGCCCCAATATTCTTTTTTTGTCCAGGGTCCAATCAACATTAAAGACAGCCCTGCTGCACATGTAAATATACACAATAAAAAGCAAGGCAATACACAAGGCCACATAGTAGTCAAGACATATTGGGTATAATTCTCTGCACTTCCAACGTGTTTCGAATAAAACATGCTCCTCAGGGGAACAGGAATCTGAAAGAGACCCAAGAGATCACAATATATATACGGCCATGATCAGGGGCATTGTTAGGTCTACAAAAGATCTGGGGCTAGAGCCCATAGCAGCGAAGTAAACAAAGTCATACACTTGGACGGGCATACACATGCATATATATACATGTGTGTATGTATATATCCCCCCCACACACTGTAGTGCCCTCTGTCCCCTGCACCCCACAAACACACACTGTGTAGGTAGAACTCCCTTACCTTTCACAGGTGTACAGCAATAAGAGCAGCAGAGATCAACCTCACAGGGCTGGATGTGGGCGAGAACTACTGAAGTTAACTTTTCACATTGGTGATTGGTTGCTAGGATGGCCCGGCAACCATTCACTTGCTGTTTAATGTAAAAAAGTAAACTCCTGCAGGTCCCGTCCCCATCCAGCCCTGTGATACTGGCCGAAAAATGTCCGCGGGCCGTGTGCCTGCATTCATCGGTGGCCATCCGCGGGTTTCCGAAATCTGCTCTAGAGACTTGGGGCTATGGGCCCCTAGATTCAGGGCTATAGCCCCAGTGATACTGGCCGCTTGCCGCTGTCCAATGAAGAGGACAACGCCGAAAATGTCCGCGGTCCGGCTGCCAGCATTTATCGGTGGCGGGCCACAGGTTTGCGAACCCTGCTCTAGAGACTTGGGGCTATGGGCCCCAGATTCGGGGCTATAGTCCCAGTGATACTGGCCGCTTGCCGCTGTCCAATGAAGAGGACAACGCCGAAAATGTCCGCGGTCCGGCTGCCAGCATTTATCGGTGGCGGGCCACAGGTTTGCGAACCCTGCTCTAGAGACTTGGGGCTATGGGCCCCAGATTCGGGGCTATAGCCCTATTGATACTGGCCGCTTGCCGCTGTCCAATGAAGAGGACAACGCCGAAAATGTCCGCGGTCCGGGTGCCCGCAATTATCGGTGGCGGGCCGCATGTTTCCGAACCCTGCTCTAGAGACTTGGGGCTATGGGCCCCAGATTTGGGGCTATAGCCCTAATGATACTGGCCGCTTGCTGCTGTCCAATGAAGTGGACTGAAGCCCCGTACACACGACAGAGAAACTCGACGGGCGGAACACATCGTTCCGCCCGTCGAGGTTCTCTGCCGGCCGTCAGAATCTGCGACCCGCCCGTCGGGAATGGCAACCAGCCATTCATCCCGACGGGCCGTTGAGCAAATAGAGAACCTGTTCTCTATTTGCTCGACGGGTTTCCCGACGGGCGGGGCGGGCAGAGAGCGTACACACAGCCGAGGCCGTGTGTACGGGGCCAGAGGCGAAAATGTCCGTAGGCTGGGTGCCCGTATTCATTGGTGACGAACCGCAGGTTGCTGAATCCTGCTGTAGAGACTCAGGGCTGTGGGCCCCAGATTTGGGGCTATAGCTCCAGTAGCCACTCCACTAGTGATGCCACTGGCCATGATCATTGCCGTGTTAAAAAATTGACTGACAAACCCCAAGATTACGCCCAAGGTCAGGGAGGGTAACTCTCTCAACAGGAGCAAAAGTGCCAACTCTTCTATAGAAACATTCCTTGGGATAATATCATCAAAATGGTGATTATCCCCCAGCTCCAAACAATAGCCAGGTCACCACAGTCCCGGTGAATGATTGACGCACTCATGGGGGGGGGTGTTAATTACCCAGAGCACCTTCCAGCTTGATCACCTGTTTACATATGTATTGATATGTATAGTTACATAGTTAGTCAGGTTGAAAAAAGACCATCTAGTTCAACCATAACAAATTAAATAAAAAAAAGAATAAAATAAAAATATATATATATAAAAAAAAAAAGAATAATAATTATAATTGGAGTTGCCATTGGAGGACTCCAGTAGAAAATATGGCGGTCATTGCACCAAAAATGCTCAATGCAACTCTCCATGTGACATTGTTTTAATCAGCTGGGCTTCCTGATGACCACACTCCATTGAACAAGACCCATTGTGGCTTTCATTGTGTACAGCTTTGGATCTTAAAAGGAAAGTTGTAGTTGGAATGGTGGATTTGGATCTTTTGTTTTGATGGAAATTAAACTTCCACTTGATGTCTTTGTTATTAGGGTCAGCGAGAGAACTACAACATTGAGCTCTTCCTGGTCGCCGACAAGAAGGAGGTGAGACGTTTCTTCTGTAGAGACTTCTTATTTATGTTGTCCCAGGAGAGGTTGTACAAGGGGGCCCATTACAGGGGCCCATAGGTGAGCATCGGAGTAGACATGTGCAATTAGTTTAGCTCCGAATTCGTTTTTTAACAAATTTTGACAAATTCGTTATTTTGAAATTTTGGAATTTCCGGATTTTCAGATTTCCAAACTTTCCAACTTCGGAAATTTTGAAAATGAAAAAGGTTTTTCTACTGGAGTTTTTCTTTAAATTGAAAGTTCATTTGGGCTCTAATGAATGAAAATTATGAATATTGACAACAACTGGGTGGCAAAAAGACAGGAGGGTATGGAACTGTGTTCCTGGGACACCAGGTATCACCATTGGGCCCTAGTGGACTCATCAATGAAACGCCAATGAAGGAGGCTGCCCACCTGATGACCGCTGGTGACCCCAATGACATACCTGCCACCTCCATCCTTGTCACCACACTTGACAAATTTGTTAATTCCGAAATCTGTGAATTTCCGAATTAAACAATTTCCGAATTTTCGGATTTTCAAATTTTCAAATTTCTGAAATTTCAAACTTCTGAAATTTTGATTTTCCAAAATTTCGTATTTCCGAAATTTCAAATTTCTGAAATTCGGAAATGTGAAAATTAGAGATTTCGAAAATTCAGAAATTTGGAAAATTTGGAAATGCGAAAAGTCAAAAATTAGAATTTTGGAAATTCCAAAATTAGAATTTGGGAAATTCAAATTTCTGTAAATTTAAAAAGTTTGAAAATTCCAAAATTTGGAAATTTCGAAAATTCAGAATTAGAAAATCGTAAATTTTAAAATCGAAATCAGATTTTAAAAAATTTTGAATTTCAGAATTTTTTCTAATTTTCTAATTTAAAATTTTTGGATTTCCAAGTTTCAGAATTTCAGAATTTTCCGACAAAAAAACAAAACAAAAAAACAAATGAAACAAAAACAAAAATTAACACATTTTTCGGCAATGCACATGTCTACCGATGACCCTGATGACATACTTACCACCTCCATCCTTGTCGCCACACCAATCCCTACATCAAAAATGACAACTTACCATAGATTTTGAAACATTGAGTCCTATTAGCTCTACTACTGTTGATAAAATTGCACAGCGTACTTGTCTGTAGGTTGATTGTCTGAAGATCTTGTTGTCTGAAGATCTTATCTTCATCTCTTTCTGCAGTTCCAGCGTCATGGGGAGGATCTGGAGAGGACCAGACAGCATCTTATCTCCATGGCTCATCACCTCGGCCAGGTAGAGTCCAGTACCCAGATGAAGGTGGTACATGGCATCCTATATCAGTCATTCTCTGAGTGAATTTACCAAGACAATGCACAGGGAAGGAGAGCTCAGAACACTGGCATCACATGTCTGATGGACTCAGTGGCAGTGTGTCCATAGAGTCCATCAGACTGCACTGCTCTAATTACCAATAGATCGATACATTGTTGCCGATGCCGCCCCTATTCATGTAGGCTTCCAAAATGGTAAGCCTGTGTTAAGGAAGCGAATACCGTATATACTCGAGTATAAGCCAAGTTTTTCAGCACATTTTTTTGTGCTGAAAATGCCCCCCTCGGCTTATACTCTAAACCACCTTTTTGCGCCTGATCTCCCGGACTTTGGGAACCCGGTACTGGCCGTAGGTCCCCTGGACCCCAAACTTAGCACACATATAGCCACAGTTCTCCTCTACAAGTGTGCAAAGTTTGCTGTCTGGGGGACCTACAACCGGGGAGCACCGATTTTTTTTTTTTTTTTCAAAGCCGGGCACCCCTTCTATAGCCTCCCATGTTAAACGTAAGTCGACTCGACTTAGTCGAGGCATGGGCACAGTGAGGCATGCAGATGGGCACAGTGAGGCATTGGCACAGTGAGGCATACACATGAACACAGTGAGGCATGCAGATGAACACCCTAGGCTTATACTCGAGTCAATACGTTTTCCCATTTTTTTTGTGGTAAAATTAGGTGCCTCGGCTTATATTTTGATTGGCTTATACTCGAGTATATACGGTACATTGCTTCCCTAACACAGACCCGCCTCTCGGCCAATCTTGTGCACTGGGTCTAGTTACCTGTCATCTGATTGGCTGAAGTGACAGGCGCTGTGATTGGACACCTATCAGGCATCCATTCACATTGTCACTGTGTCATAGCAGAAAACGGAAATGTACGGGAGAAGGGAGAAGACATTGAGGACTTGAAGGACAGCGTTGACCCAAGACAGGTAAGTGTCAGGTGGGGGGTGGCACACTGGCGGCATTTCATGGGGCAAATCTGGCAGGACACTGATGACAATTGATAAGGCAAACTGGCAACACACTGGCTGCATTTGATGGGGCAAACTGGCAGCACACTGGCGGAATTTGATGGGGCAAACTGACAGCACACTGGCAGCAATTGATGGGCACACACTGGTAGCAATTGATGGGGCACATGGGCAACAATTGATGGTTACAGTAGCTGCTGATGGTACAAGTCATTACAGAAAAATAAGTGTCTCACAACTGGATCTGTAGTAGATGGGCACTTCATCCCTCACGTACATATACAGGTCCTCAAATGTCCTCTGTTAATTCCTCCAGATTAGGGATTAGGTGGTTTTTGGTGGTGCAATGGCTTTAAATAGCTCCTAAGGCCTCGTACACACGATCAAATCTGTCCGCTGGACCGTTCCAGCAGACAGATTTGATCGTGTGTACGGCCGAGCAGACAGATTTGTCCACCCGACAGATTTCAAAGCATGCTTTGAAATCTATCGGGTGGGAATCTGTCCTCCCGACATGTCTGCTGGTTAGTACACTTACCAGCAGACATGTCGTCCCGCACCGCCGCCGCACCGCCGCCGAATGGATTCGGCGCATGCGCGGAAGTGTTTTACTTCCTGGTGCGGTGACGTGGCAGCGTCAACGTCACCGCTACGTCACCGACACGTCAGTGCGCCGTCTGCTGGCGGGGATTTTGGTTTGCTCGTGTGTACACGCGAGCAAACCAAAATCCCAGCAGACAGATTTGTTCAAATCTGTCGGACGGACAGATTTGAACAAATCTGTCCGCTCGTGTGGATGGGGCCTAAGAGTTGTTTTTGTGCGTGTGATTTCCTTTTTTTGTGTATTTATGTTATTTTTACAATTTTTTTTTACAAAAAAGCATTGAAAAAAAGTAACATAAAAATGTAAATTACCATTAAAAAAAATGCTAAAATAAAACTTTGCAAAGTAACATGATAAGTTTTCCATTCAGGAAAATTTTACCAAAGCATACATTTTTTTTTCATGATTCAAGGATAGTCAATTTAGCTGAAATCACTCATCCCAATTCTAGATCTTTTCAAAGATCGGCTTCCAGGTTTTTCTGGTCGGGGTGGAGATCTGGACACAGGAAAATCGAGCTGTCATCTCGGAAACCGCGCACAGCACCCTTCAGCACTTCCTGCGGTGGCGGATGGAGGAACTTCTACCTCGCAAACATCATGATAACATCCAACTGATCAGGTAATAATCTGAGAAGACTTTTGGTGGATGTCATTGGTCTCTGAAGTCCCACCAATGATCTTCTCACCACCTCGTGGATGTAAGAAATTTTGACGTGCCTAAAGCAAAACTGCACTTTATGTTAAAGAACAACACAAAGATTGGCGAGAGCAGAATTGCACATCTCTGGACCCAGCATTTAGAGGATAGCAGTTAGAAACAGAGCCTTGAGCAGAAAACTTCCTTACCTTAACGTAATTATGTAACAGAAGGACTAGTTTTGCTGACTCCATGACTAAGCTCTTTGATGGGTAACATCATAAGATTGTCCTTATAGACTAGACATGTGCACTGCCAAAAAAATTGTTTGTTTTCGTTTCATTCTTTTTTTGCTTTTTTTCGAAAATTTGAAAATTCGTAATTCGGAAATTTGAAAAATTCAATTTTGGAAATTCCTGTCAGGTCACCTGTGGCCATATGACAAATGCACCCCGTTGGAGTCAGGGGTGCACCGCAAGGTAGTGAACCCTATAGCAGACTGCTGTGGTTGGACAGGATGCGTGAGCCCAAGGTTCCCCAGGGCGCGGAGTCTAAGGTCCAGCAGGTGTTCACCAGAGCCTCTAGTGGTGAGGATGGCCTTCACTGCAACTGAACCCAGGTCGCGGCCCCCAGAGTCCCCCAGGTCACGATCCGTAGGGAGAGAGGGGAAGCAGCCAATAAGGACACAAGGAATAATGAAGGGTAAGCCGAGGTCGGGGCAACAGGCAGACAAGGATAACCAAGGGACAGGCCAAGGGTCAGGGTAACAGGCAAACAGGAGTAGTCGGGGACAAGCCAAAATCGGTACACAGAGAGATTAACGTAGCACACAGCAAGCAGGAACACAAGCTAACAAACGTTGAACAGCAAAGCAGACCTGCAGTGCACTAGTTAATATAGAGTTCCTGGGGTGGAGCCATACAGGGAGGAGAGATGATAAAAAGCAGCCAGATAAGAGAGTCAGGCCTCTAATGAACACATGGAGGAGAGGGTAAGCTGCCAGACATTATTGCATATCCATGACAATTCCAAAAATTTGGAAATCGAAAATACTATTTTCCAAATTTCTCATTTCCGATTTTTGAATTTTGAATTTTGTAATTTTGTCTTTTCGAATTTTCTAAAAGCTGAAAAAAAAATCTGTAAAATATGAAATAACAACTAACTAATAATAACTATTAAATTACAGGTATTGGAATTTTATTTTAAAATTTGGCTGTTGGCAAATGCAAAATCATCCGAAACAACAAATGGAACATTTTGGAATTTTCAATTTTGGAATTTTCAATTTTGGAATTTTCAATTTTGGAATTTTTAATTTTGGAATTTTCAATTTCGGAATTTTCAATTTTGGAATTTCCGATTTTCGAATTTTCAAAAATCCTGAAAAAAAAGAAGAAAATCAGTATAATAACTAGCTATTAAATAAATTACAGGTATTGGAATTTCCTTTTTTAAATTTGACTGTTGGTGATTGTAAACGAATACAAATTTATCTGAAGTTACGAAATATAACAAATATTTTGGAATTTTCGGATTTTGGAATTTTCAGATTTGGGATTTTGGATTTTAAAATTTCGGAATTTTGGATTTCGGAATTTTGGATTTCGGAATTTTGGATTTTGGAATTTCAAATTTTTGGAATTTCAAATTTTTGGAATTTCAAATTTTTGGAATTTCAAATTTTTGGAATTTCAAATTTTTGGAATTTCCGAATTTCCGGAAATTTAAAAAATTTGGAATTCAACAATTATTTAAGAGTATCATATCCCCCTTCATCAACATTCCTGAATAGAACGTGAAGCACCCACTGACCCCTCATCACTGTTAGGGACCACTAAAGAGCAGGGTTGACATTTCATCTCAGATTCTAAACTTGTAGAGAGGAGGTGAACAGATGGGCGCCAGTCACTTTTAGACATTTATTTGAGTATATTCAAGTAAATAAAGTCTAGGGAGAAAGTGTTAGGGCACAGGATTCCCTAAAAAACAATACACAGACTCTAAACAACAAACAGATACAAAAAAAGGACATTAAAGCCAGACTTGCACTCTGTTTTCTTTTCACTGTAAGCAGTTGTAGGACATAAACCAACTGAATAGACCACCAGGCTTCCTGCAATGTTCAAAGTTCCTCCCTGGTGCTTCAATTCACATTCCTGCTTTACTCCTAAAATCAGGCCTAGTTTATTCTCAAAACCCAAATGTCCTGTCCAGGCAACAGGTCTGGGAGGTCATGAACCACAGCCAACATGTACTCCTGTTGGGAGGCACAACACATTAAGACCGTTCCATAGGAGCTGTTTCTGAAGCACATGTTGGGAAGCACAACACACGTTAAGACAGTTATTGACATTTCCATAGGAGCTGTGTCTGAAGAAGGATGATATGCGTCCTTTAGGCGCAAAGCGGCATATGTTGGAAGGCAACATGGTTTAATATCATAGTTCTGGAATTTCGCTTCCTGGTTCATACAGGCAGATGGCCCCCAAGTTGGAGTGTAACCAGTTAACATCAAAGTTTTGTACTATATCAGAATGTGTATCTGGAAGTTAGCAAGTTTAACAAGGGCTTGGCTCAAGCCCACCTGGTGTGATCTGTGTGATTACAGTCTTCAAAGAGAATAAGGGGCTAGCTAAGATGGCCCAGGGCTCATAGAGATGATACATGGACAATGCTGCCCCTAGAGGCCTATATAATATATTACAAGGACTACCTCTTGGCAATATCTATTTTGACAGAAGGCAAGTGGGGGTGGTTACGAGTGGGTGTGAATGGATGGGTAAAAATTACACACAGAAGAGAGATAGGCCTCTTTCGCTGTTGGCTTTTTCCTGAGCCTGATGGCTTCTTCTGATACCATCTTGAGCACAGCTGATGAGACCCTGTCTAGAGGGTGTGATAAGTATTTTACGTTAATGTTTGATGTTGGAATATTCCTATTTTCTTGGGAAATAAATGGAACATTGTTTTACTAAGCAGATGTTTTTGTTTTTATAGCTAACCCTATAACATTGTGCTTATCAGAGTCTTAATAGACTAGCTATATATAGGATTAGACAAGTTAATACATATATGCAATAGTTATATAGTTTATATTAGATTGTATATTATTGTATCATATACTTCATGCACAGCCTGGGAGGCAATAGAGCTTGCACAAGATTTCCTAAGAACAACACACAGAAAACCCTACTTACAGCTGATACAAAAAAGGACATTAAAGCCAGACTGGCACTTTTGATTGTAGGCAGTTGTAGGACATGAACCCCTCTGGACAAGCCACCAGACTCCCGCATTGTTCAAAGTCCCTCCCTGGTGCTCCAATCCAGAATCCAGCTTCACGCCTCCCAGGCAAGCCCTCTGTAAAGGCAGTACTAGCTTGTAGGACCCTAAGCTCAGGTTTAGTTTCTATTCAAAGCACTTGTGTCCTCTCCAGGCAGCAGGCCTGGGAGGTCAGAAACAGCAGCCCACATGTACTCCCATGCAGAGCCTGGGATGCAACACAGCAGTATTCTGATGACTGTAAGCAGTTGTAGGACCAGTGTTGCCAACCGTTCGTATTTTTACGGACAGCTCATAAAAACAGGGCACCTATTTCCCCCGCTCGTAAATGTCCGTGGTTGCGGGAATGTGCCAGTAAAAATAGCAGAGATCGGTTCTGCTTGGAACTGCGCATGGAGATTGAAGGCAGGGGGTGATTGGAGGCAGGGGGTGATGGTGGCTGCGGTGGCACCGCAGAGGGGGATTAAGGCAGTGGGCAATGGAGGCAGGGGGAGATTGGAGGCAGGGGGTGTTAGTGGCAGGGGGTGTTGGTGGCACCGCAGAGGAGGATAGTGGCACCGCAGAGGGTGGGGGATGGAAACAGGGGTTGTTGGTGGCACCTCAGAGGAGGATGGAGGCAGGGGACGATGGAGGCAGGGGTGATTGGAGGCAGGGGGCTCTGGGGGTGATTGGATGCAAGAGGAGATTGGAGGCAGGCGGAGATTGGAGGCAGAGTGAGATTGGAGGTAGAGGGAGATTGTGGCACCGCAGAGGGGGGTGAAGGCAGAGGGGGGTGGAGGCAGGGGGTGATGTGACTAAATAATTTGCCCTTATTACATCGAAAATAACAAAAATATTTTTACCTTAATATCTACCTTAAATCACATATATTTGCCTAGCTTACATGTTTGTACCCTAAATACTGGAATTTTCACCTAAAAATTAAATTTAGTAACTGCGCCAGTAAATTTCGGGTGTCGTGGAAGTAAATTTCAATCTGGTAGGTTGGCAACACTGACATGGACCCTCTGGATGAGCCACCAGTAGGGATGAGCCTGATGTTAAGTTCCACTCGAACTTTGGGTGTTCGCCTGTTCACCGAACAGCGAACATTATGCAGTGTTCGCGGCAAATTTGAAAGCCGTGGAACACCGTTAAAGTCTATGGGACACGAACATGAAAAAACAAAAGTGCTAATTTTAAAGTCTTATATGCAAGTCATTGTCATAAAAAGTATTTGAGTCGTTGTGGTGGTTTCACATCAAGATGGATTGAATTCTGACCAGCGTCGTCTCTTCTCATCTCTCACAGTGGAGCGCACTTCAGGAACCACGCCCTGGGAGAGGCGTTTCTAGGCAAGATGTGTACCAGCGGTCAGAGTGGGGGTATCATCAAGGTAAATAAAAACATTCTATTTATCCCTCCAATAGCCAAAGTTGTTTTTTTCTTCTACTTAGTTGCATTTTGCTACCAAATTTCAAGTGTTGAAAAGCTTGGATGGCGGTATTTAAAGGCTAACGCCGCGTACACACGACCATTTTTAATGGTCTAGAAATAACAAAGTTTTTTTCAACTTGATTATTGTCAAGCCGGCCTTGCCTACACACGATCGTGAGAAAAAAATGCTCTAGCAAAGCACGGTGACGTACAACACTTACGACGGCACTATTAAGGGGAAGTTCCATTCGGATGGCGCCACCCTTGGGGCTGCTTTTGCTGATTTTATGTTAGTAAAATTTCGGTGAGAGACGATTCACGCTTTTCAGTCTTCGTGCTTTTCAGTCTGTGAGGCCGCGTACACAGGATCGAACGAACATGTCCGCTAAAACTGGTCCGCGGACCAGTTTCAGCGGACATGTCCGATCGTGTGTACGGCATATCGGACAGGTTTCCAGCGGACAAAAGTTTCTAAGCATGCTTAGAAACATGTCCGCTGGAAACCTGTCCGTCGGACCGTAGGCGTACTAACCAGCGGACCGAAATCCCCCGCATGCGTCGTATTGATTCGACGCATGTGTGGAAGCATTTTACTTCCTTGTTTTCGCACGTCGCGACGTCACCGCCACGTCACCGCGTTCTCTGTCCGAGGGGATTTTGGTCCGATGGTGTGTACACACATCAGACCAAAATATCCTAGGAGACATGTCCGATGAAAACGGTCCGCGGACCATTTTCATCGGACATGTCTCCTCGTGTGTACGCGGCCTTACAGCGTGACGAATGTACTATCTCCATTACGAACGTTAGTTTTACCAAAACAAGTGTTCCCGTCTCATAACTTGCTTCTGAGTATGCGCATTTTTTTTTTCACTTCGTTAAAGCCCACACGCGACCATTTTTTACGCCGTTAAAAACAACGTGAAGATTTAGAGCATGTTCTAAACTTTTAATGCCCATTTTTTTTTACGTCGCGAAAAATGCTCTGGAGCGCACACACGATACTTTTTAATGACATAAAAAAAAAGGTAATTTTTTACATCCCGAAAAACGGTCGTGTGTACGCGGCATAATTCCACCTTTCTGACTATAGTTCCCGTTCCATCCATTATATTGAAATTGTAATTTAAACAAGGCTATTCTCCTCAACCCTCAGGATCAATAAATGGTTTCAGGGGGTTACCGAAGATCCCAAACTTTTTTGAAAGCCCCCCCCCCCCCCCCCCCGGGAACAAATAAGCAATGAAGTGTTTAGGTGATATCGGCAGCTCTTGAAGTACAAAGTGTCGGCTCTCTCATATAATGCTTGTTGTTTCCCAGGACACGGGACTCAGCGCCAGAGAACTCGCCAAGTATGTGGCTCACGAGATGGGTCACAATCTTGGAATGAGCCACGATACGGAGAACTGCTACTGCCCCGCTGCCAAAGGGAAATGCCTACTCTCCCGACGCACTGGGTAAGTTTCCTAGGGGTAGTGGTGGGAAGTGTCCAGGCTGCAACCCAAGGCTTCGTATGTTTGCTTTTTAGGTATTGAGAACAGAGCAGGAAGTTATGGGAAATCTTTCTAATGGGAACAAAAGATTACAGCGCACACATACAAAAATGGCATATCAAATCCTACAAGGCTATTTAAAGCACCTGAACATAATAAGCAAATAAGCAAATATGGGGATATTTGGTCAGGGCCGTCTTTAATGTTGATTGGACCCTGGGATTTTTTTTTTTAGGTGTTTTAAATGGCCTTGTAGGATTTTAAAGGGGTTGTAAAGGAATATTTTTTTTCATAATAAGCATCCTTTACCTGCAGACATTCCTCTTTTCACTTCCTTATTGTTAGTTTTTGCTCAGAAGTTGCTCTATTTCTTCTCTGTTCTGTTCACTTCCTGCTTGTCTGATTTTACTGACCACCGTGAAGGGAGGCTTTACTGCGGTGGTCAGTGACGTGCTCGCCCCCTCCTGGGAACTACATCTGTGCGGCAGGGCGCTCTCTACGTGAATTACTGGGAATGCTGCAATTCATACTGGGAAAGGTAATGCTTACATGAACGAGCGCCGCAGACCAGGAAGTGAATGAGAAAACAGAAACTAGAACGCCGGAGGTGATATGGATAAAGGAATTTAATAGGTATTTACTTGTTTTTTAACAGAATCATTACACTATTCTGTCTGTCTACCTTGCAGACATTCATTTTAGGCAAAACATTTTTTTCCTTTACAACTGCTTTAAATTACAATTTTGTATGTATGCGCTGTGATCTTTTGTTCTGTTTGTATGGTCTTATAACAGCACCATCTTTAATGTGATACGGTGCATAGTTAGGGTGTGCCCCCCTCAAGTCTTTGTTTATCTTTCTAATGGTGACACAGACAAAAAAACAAAACAAAATTAAAAATGGTGAATTGGGACAAGGTTTTTATTGCTTTGTGTGCCTTTGTGTGGCAAATGACCACATTATGGCCACTTGGGGATGCTGACGATCATAGGAAATAACTATGCTCTGCAGCTCCATCTAGTGGCCATAATGCAGTATATTTACACATTTGATCTGCAGGAATTGTAGCCTGAGAATATTTGATTTTTGCCCAATTGGGACAGAGTTAATTGACACGCAGAACTACAGATCCAAGGGGTTATGGTCCAAAAAAATCAAATAAAACTATATATATATATATATATATATAGTTTTTATTTCTTTTTTGGACCATAACCCCTTCGATCTGTAGTTCTGCATGTAAATTAACTCTGTCCCAATTGGGCAAAAATCAAATATTCTCAGGCTACAATATACCCCAGGGGGACAAAATTAATGGGTTCCAATAATCCAACTTTCCCCCAAAAATATAAATAAATATATATACAGTATAATAATTAAACAGTTCTGCTTATAAGATTTTTGCAAAGTATGAGTCTTGGGACCCATTCGTGTTGTAGGGGTGGTGCAACGCTCAGTGTTTTTATGACGCTTCATTTAAGTCTATGCAAAACAGAGCTCTGTGGTGCGTTGAAATGTGTTTTTTTTTTTTTTGTGTGTGTGTTGCTGTGTGCAAAAAAAATGCTAACATGCTGTATTTTTTTATGTAATGGACACACCAATGCACTTGTATGGTGTATAGAACAGGGCACATAGAAAGCAACTATTTCCTGTGTCCTTCCTTGAGCCTGCATTGAGCAATGCTGATCATTATAGTTCAACACACGCTAACCCTACGGGATAGATCACACTTGGTGTGTTGAACTACAATGACACATTGGGGACGTTCATAGTGAAATCCACATTTGTTTTCGGTGCCAAAAAGCTTATTTTATGCTAATGACAGAGGTAAATTTGGTGCACCAATTAGTAGCCAACTTTTTACAATCTACTGTGGATGCAGTGCCACCCAGTGGACACTATACGTACAACAGGTACTTATGGTAGCATTTGTCTTCATTCAGGGAGACAAACAGAATAATGAGATATAGGCAGGGGAAGACTGACCATTCGGGCACTCGGGCGCTGCCCGAGGGCCCCATGCAACTGGGGGGCCCTATCAGGGTTGCCAGCCTCTGTAAAACCAGGGACAGTATGTAAAATCTGTGTTATTTTAAAAATCCCAAGATTATAGCTGCCCCGCCTCTCCAGTACCTTTTCAGTGTGTGTATGGGTATTCTGTGTGTATGTATACTGTATGTGTGTGTATACTGTGTGGCCCCATAATCTATTGCCTGGGTGCCCCATAATCTCCTATTGCCCGGGAACCCCATAATCTTCTATTGCCCGGGGGCCCCATAATCTTCTATTGCCCAGGGGCCCCATAATCTCCTATAGCCTGGGGGCCCCATAATCTCCTATAGCCTGGGGGCCCCATAATCTCCTATTGCCTGGAGGCCCCTTAAACTAAGGTGACCAGATTTTTAAAATGAAATCTGGGGACATATTTTTTCTTTACTAGTAAAGCTGCCCATCGCCGCCCGCCTCACAGCCTCTCAAGTCTTACTCTTCAGGCCCCGGCTACTACTGGGTGGGGAGGAAGATCACTCCGCCAGGGAAGGCAGGGAGATAGGCAGGTGGCTGGCCAGGATTTGAGCCAAGGCAGAAGAACAGGCGAGCGAAGCTGAATGGGCATGCGCCCAAAACTGAAGAAATATTCCCTCCGCTCCGACCAGCACATGATCATCAGAAAGGGGCACAGATAGTAGAAAAAATACAACCCCCCTATGCTAGTAGGCACGGCGCAGTGGGGGTGTGTAATTCTATTTTTATTTTATTTTTTAATTCGGAACTGATTGTCTTTGAAATTGCCCCTGCCCTCTATTAAATCCAATCTGGGGACAAAACCAGGGACAGACTTGGGCCGGGGACAGTGTCCTCAATCAGGGGACTGTCCCCTAAAACTGGGGATGTCTGGTCACCCTACCTTAAACTCTGATTGCCTGGGCGCCATATAATCTCCTATTGCCCGTGGGCCCCATAACCTCCTATTACCCGTGGGCCCCATAACCTCCTATTACCCGTGGGCCCCATAACCTCCTGTTACCCGTGGGCCCCATATACTCCTATTGCCCGTGGGCCCCATATACTCCTATTGCCCATGAGCCCCATATACTCCTGTTGCCCTTGGGCCCTATATACTCCTATTGCCCGGGGGCCCCATAATCTCCTATTGCCTGGGGCCCTATAATCTCATATTGCCCGGGGGCCCCATGAGTTGTCAGTCCGCCCCCGGATATAGGGGGAGATATACTAAAACTGGTGCAGCTATACATGGTAACCATGTGGGCGTTACCTAGGGTGGTCTTCCTTTTAATTACTATCTGACTAGGAGCACCCAGACTCATCCCTCAAGTTATTTTGATATTTTCATAGCGCCTTCCAAGAGCCGGCCCACTGCTTGCATCAGAGCTATGGGCTCTTTAGAGGAGCACTGAGGCCGAGGGCTGTGATATTTTTAGGAGGTATGTACATAGGGTGACCACGTGTCCCGGATTGCCCGGGACAGTCCCGCATTTTGTAAGTAACCACATATTGTCTGCATTGTAGATGCAACATGAATGACCTGTTCAGTGACTGCAGCCATCGTTTCCTCAACCGTTTCCTGGAAGAGAAAGACATCACCTGTCTGAAGGACCGACCGCAGACCTACATAGTGAGTACAGAAGCGAGAGCTCCTCCCACAACTCCCGAAATAATGACATAATAGACATATGAGCCTTTGGATGCAGTGGCGGCTGGTGCTCAAAATTTTTGGGGGGGCGCAAACAAACTGAAAAAAAAACATCAATTGCAGCCTGACTCTGCCCATCAAACGCAGCCACTATGCCCATCAAACGCAGCCACTGTGCCCATCAAACGCAGCCACTGTGCCCCATCAGATGCTGCCAGTGTTCCCCATCAGATGCTGCCACTGTTCCCCGTCAGATGCTGCCAGTGTGCCCCGTCAGATGCTGCCAGTGTGCCCCGTCAGATGCCACCAGTGTGCCTCGTCAGATGCCGCCAGTGTGCCTCGTCAGATGCCGCCAGTGTGCCTCGTCAGATGCCGCCAGTGTCCCCCTTCAGATGCCGCCAGTGTGCCCCTTCAAATGCCGCCAGTGTGCCCCATCAGATGCCGTCAGTGTGCCCCATAAGATGCCGCCAGTGTGCCCCATCAGATGCCGCCAATGTGCCCCATCAGATGCCGTCAGTGTGCCCCATCAGATGCCGCCAGTGTGCCCCATCAGATGCCGCCAGTGTGGCCCATCAGATGCTCTAATCCGGCAATTCCTAAAACACCCCCGCCACTGTAATTCAGATGCCCGACAAGGGGCCGGACATCTGAATAGGGGGGTGGCAGCGGCAACAATAGATAGATTCATGTAATGCATGAATCTATCTATTGATAGAGCGGTGCAGGAGAGGGGGGGGCGGCTCTCCTGTGTCCTTTATGGACGCACCGCCACTGTTTAGATGGAACAACAGACGAGAACACTGTTTGATTTGACCATCCAACCGAAAAGCAAAAGTTCTTAATATTTACAAGTACACTTTTAAGAAACACCAATTGAGAAGCCATAAGAATTTCAGGCCTCTACGTTTTTAACACACCGTGGTGCTTTTCCCAAACCAAGGCATGCCCCCGAGCTGGAACACCTACCATGATGATTCCAAATCCATGATCACAACTGTCCACAGCAGGGAAAGACCAGACCAGGGGGAATTTGCTTCCCTGGGTCAGTACTGATAATATGTATTGGAATAGTGTCCATGAGTGGAGATACTCCATCATTCAGACCCTAATTACAGCAGGACAGATACGTGCTTGGCAAAAGTAAAGCTACCTGCTCCGACCTTTTGCAGAGGGAAGTGTCTCAGCACTAACTCAGAGATTCTGGGATGTCATGTGAACGAATGTCGAGAGTTGCAAAGGAAGTTGATGTTGTAAGATGTGTCACAATAAACCATGTCCTAAGCTCACCATTCAATGTGGCACCGTGACACACTTTGTATGGTACAGATTTTAAGCCCATGGGAATCTGTCCCCATCATGGCCTTCAATGGTTGGTTGTGTTTTCCACCTAGGTCAAAGGTTCCCAGTCCTCCCTGGTCAATGAAAGGTAGTTAATCTAGGTCATGTGATGCCTAAACATTCAACTGGAAGGGTTAGTTGGTTATGTTTTCCCCCTTAGGCCAAAGGTTTCCAGTATGCCATGGTCAATGGTAGGTGTTCTAGTTAAGCTAGGTCATGTGGTGCCTAAACATTCAACTGGAAGGGTTAGTTGGTTGTGTTTTGCCCCTAGGCCAAATGTTCCCAGTTTTTCTTGGTCAATGGTAAGTGTTCCGGTTAAGCTAGGCCAGTCATGCCTGAATATTCAACTGGGTTAATTGGTTGTGCCCCCCCCCCCCCACCCACCAGGCCAAAGGTTCCAAGTCTTCTATGGTCAATGGTAGGTGTTCTTGTTAAGCTAGGCAATGTGATGAATAAAGAGTCAACTGTAAGCATTAGTTGGTTATGTTTTTCCCCTTAGGCCAGTGTGCCCCATCAGATGGCGCCAGTGTGCCCTGTCAAATGCTGCCAGTGTGCCCAATCCACCATGGTCAATGCTAGGTGTTCTGGTAATGTGATTAGGGCATGTGATGCATAAACATTCAACTGGAAAGGTAATTGGTTGGTTCTCACCCTAGGCCAAATGTTCTCAGTTCTTCCTGGTCACTGGTAGGTGTTCTAGTTAAGCTAGGTCATATGGTGCCTAAACATTCAACTATAAGGCCTCGTACACACGAGGGGATATGTCCGCTGAAAACGGTCCGATGGACCGTTTCAGCAGACATCTCCGCTCGTGTGTATGGGCTAGCGGACAGATTTCTCCACCCGACAGATTTCAAAGCATGCTTTGAAATCTATCCGGTGGGAATCTGTCCGCCCGACATGTCTGCTGGTTAGTACACTTACCAGCAGACATGTCGTCCCCCACCGCCGCCGCGCCGCCGCCGAATGGATTCGCTGCATGCGCGGAAGTGTTTAACTTCCTGGTGCGGTGACGTGGCGGTGACGTGGCGGCGTCAACGTCACCGCCACGTCACCGCGCCGTCCGGCGGCGGGGAATTTGATCCGATGGTGTGTACACGCCATCGGATCAAACTCCCGATCGAACATATCCGATGGAAATGGTCCGCGGACCGTTTTCATCGGATATGTCCGATCGTGTGTACGAGGCCTATGAGTTTGTTGGTTGTGTTTTTCCCCTAGGCCAAAAGTTCCCAGTCTTTCTTGGTCAATGGAAAGTGTTCTGGTTAAGCTAGGCCAGTCATGCCTGAACATTTAACTGGGTTAATTGGTTGTGTCCCCCCCCCCCCAGGCCAAAGGTTCCAAGTTTTCCATGGTCAATGGTAGGTGTTCTAGTTAAGCTAGGCCATGTGATGCCTAATCATTTAACTGGAAGGGTTAGTTGGTTGCGTCCCCCCCAGGCCAAAGGTTCCCAGTACTCCTTGGTCAATGGAAAGTGTTCTAGGCCAGTGACACTTGAACATTCAACAGAAAAGGTTAGTTGGTTGCCGCCCCCCCCCAGACCAAAGGTTCCAAGTCTTCCATGGTTAATGGTAGGTGTTCTAGTTAAGCTAAGGCATGTGATGCTTAAACATTCAACTGGAAGAGTTAGTTGGTTGTGTTTCTAAGCTAAAGGATCTAAGTCCTTCAGTGGTAGGTATTCTGGTTAAGCTAGACCATGTGATGCCTGAACATTTTGAGCTGGAAGGGTTAGATCAGGGGTAGGCAACCTCGGCCCTCCAGCTATTTCAAAACTACAAGTCCCATCAGACATTGCAAGACCCTGACAATCACAGGCATGGCTCCTAAAGGCAGAGGCATGATGGGATTTGTAGTTTCACCACAGCTGGAGGGCCGAGGTTGCCTACCCCTGGGCTATTTGGTTGTGTTTTCCCTCCTAGGCCAAAGGTTCCCAGTCCTCCCTGGTCAATGAAAGGTGTTCTGGTTAAGCTAGGTCATGTAATGCCTAAACATTCAACTGGAAGGTTCAGTTGGTTGTGTTTTCCTCTTGGGCCAAAGGTTCCCAGTCCTCATTGGTCAATGGAAAGTGTTCTAGGCCAGTGACAACTGAACATTTAACAGGAAAGGTTAGTTGGTTGTTTTTCCCCCCCAGACCAAAGGTTCCAAGTCTTCCATGGTCATTGGTAGGTGTTCTAGTTAAGCTAAGCCATGTGATGCCTAAACATTCAACTGGAAGAGTAAGTTGGTTGTGTTTTCCCCCTAAGCTAAAGGATCTAAGTCCTCTATGATCAATGGTAGGTATTCTGGTTAAGCTAGGCCATGTGATGCCTGGACATTTTAACTAGAAGGATTAGGTCAGGGGTAGGCAACCTCGGCCGTCCAGTTTCAAAACTCCTATGAGACAATGCAAGACCCTAACAATCACAGGCATGACTCCTAGAGGCAGGGGCATGATGGGATTTGTAGTTTCACAACAGCTGGAGGGCTGAGGTTGCCTACCCCTGGGTTAGTTGCTTGAGTTTTCCCAACTAGGCAAAGGGTTCCCAGTCCTCTCTGGTCAGTGGAAGGTGTTCTGGTTAAGCTAAGTCATGTGATGCCTAAACATTCAACTAGAAGGGTAAGTTGGTTGTGTTTTCCTCTTGGGCCAAATATTCCCAGTCCTCCCTGGTCAATGGTAGGTGTTCTGGTTAAGCAGGCCACGTGATTAAACATTTACTTAATTGACTTTGCTTATTGTACAATTTTTAGATTCATAAATGTGGTAGGTCTTTGTTTGGCGATAACGTTTTCATCAATTCGGGTGTTGTGTCTTCTAGGACGAACCAAAGTTTCACACACATTCTACTGGCTACAGTCCATTAGAGGCAGGTAAGTCTTCTGTGATGGTCTTATTATTGTTCTTATACAGGATCTCTATAGCACCAACAGTTTACACAGCACTTTACAACATGAGGGCAGACAGTATAAATTACAATACAATATAATACAGTAGGAATCGGAGGGCCTTACTCATTAGAGCTTACAATATAATCGTATAAAGTCTTCTGGCTGATGTTTAAGTCATAGACCAATTTCTTTGTATTCCAGTTGGGATGGTCTCGGTAGTCCTCTGTCCGGTGGTCTTCCTCATGCTGCTGGTCATCATTTGTAACACGAAGCTCTTACCAAGAAGAAAAGTGAAAATAGTAAGGACAAACTTTCCATCGTGAGTTGAAGAGAACCTTGCCTTGGTTTTTATCTGTATCTGAAGGGGTTTGTATTTGGATATCATTTATTCTCTCCCTTCAGCCATTTAATGCCTCAGACGTTTTTGTCTCCGAAACCTGGCTGGTAAATTTTTGGTTAGAGTAAAAAGCCATTCATGGACATCGGATCGTGTACCTGTTCAAAATGGAGGAGCCGCAGTTTACAGTCGTAACCAGAAGACTTCACAATCATGGGTTTTGGTCAGAGTCATTACAGGCACTTTTGACTTTTTCTTGTCTTGTGTAGGGTTCACAATATTCCTACTTACTTGGGTTGTGGTTTGGTAGGTTATCAGTTCTTATCTTTAGAACAAATTAACCTATATGAAATCTCAAAAGCCAATACTGGATCCTGTTGTAAGTAATTTTCCAGCAGCAACCCGATTCTTCCAGAGAGATGCACTTTATTGACTTCCAACTCAGAACAAAGTCTCAATGATGGACATTTGTCAATACTTGAGGACTGCAGGTTAAGGAGAACGGAGGGATGGTGCAACACACTCCTGAAAGTGAAAGATGTACCCATAGTACAGGACAGTTGGCAACCCCTTTAATTGAGGAATCAAGTGGTAGACCAGTCCTCTAAATTGGGTTTAGTTATGAAGAAGGTCCAGCCTTCTGTGACTTCATGGGATACAATACTGTGAAAATGAATTCTTCTACCTCAACTACAATAATAGCTAATGTACAATGGTGCTTTTTGAACCCTAGCAGTTTTAAATGTTTTATTATATACAAGAACATGTCCCTTGAACTAAATTTAAAACTATTAATCCTGAAGTATTGTCGGATTGTTTCCATAAGTTCAAAATGAATTTATGTATATAGCTATGTGGACTACAGTGTTCCTCCGATATTTCTATGCATTGCATGTCCCTCTAATGCCAGTATTATAAACTGACATCATGTTTGTGAGCCGAGTTAAAGGGATTGTGGGATGAGTAGTTCCTCAGACTTTATATGACTCTGTACCTGGACTACATATCCCAAGGATCTTTGCTGTCATCGGAGAGGTTGCTGGGAGGAACTATATAAGAAGTCAATGCCCTGCCCTGCGCTCTCTTCCTCCTGGGCCTGACGCAAGACGGATCTCTCCGTGCAAGAGGAGAGAGGTCACGGCCTGCCACGCAGTGTACCACATTCCAACTCGGGCAAGAGGGGCCTAGCGCTGCTTGCTGATCATTGGACATCCATCTAGCATGACCTCAGCCACCCGCCAACCTATGTTTAGAGCTTCGTATCAGGAGATCGATACGGCGCATCCGCCGCACGTGTGTCGCTACAGGAGCTAAGGTCCTAAATCGCCCTGGTCGTTGGTGAGAGGGCAATTGCTTTTACAAATCTTTCTTATGGTTTCACTGGGACAGACATCTTTACCTTGGGAATACTTTACTAAACTTATCTTGAACACTGTGCATAGACACCTTTTAGCTACTACCATTTCAAGAAATCATATTGCTTGCTATTACACCTTATTGGATACAATTAAAGAGCTCCTACGTGCCGGTGAAGACCACCAGATCTGCAACGGGGACATTGCTGTCATTATTGCTACAAGGGTCCTTATACCATTGCCATTAATTCTAACCTCTCATTATAATTAAAGATTTATAGGCTGGCCGAGGTTTCCCCTTTAGAAGTTTTGTCAGTTTAACCATCTAACTCATTTATCCTTTCAGGTGCAAGCAGAATTCCACTGTACATGTGTGTATATACCAGACAGTTTTACCTGCAAATATTTGGTTTGTGTTATTTAGAGGAATTCCTTTCCTGAGTTGGCGCTGTTGTCCAGAACTCAGCAGATCTATTACCTCCTCTTTGTGACAATATCTTCTTTGAACTGTTCCAGTAAACATTACCAGAACATAAGCGCACAGAGTTGTCTGATTTATTGCTTTAAGGTGGTGCAAAGATGTCTGAACCCAGAGTGTCAGGTGGGTTGGAATGTTCATCAGGTCATGGCAGTGCAGATGAGCAGGTAATTCCAAGCAGCCCCTTAGGGGGTCGTCCTACGTATACATTAGCCAAATATCTACACATAAGCTGCTACAGAACACAAGCTTGTAGAGAAATAAGAGTACCCCATCTTAATGGGTACAAGGGCCTCATCCCCACAACCCTTGCCCGGTGGTTTTGGGGATCTGTGGGTGGGGGGCTTATCAGAATCTGGAAGCCCCCTTTAACAAAGGGGACCCCCAGTTCCCGCCCCCCCATGTGAATTGGTAACGGGGTACATTGTATTTTTTTTTACCATTTTTGACACTTTTTTTGGTGAAATGGTAGGGGTACAATGTACCCGGTACCAATTCACATAGGGGGGCCGGGATCTGGGGGTCCCCTTTGTTAAAGGGAGTGATTGAGATTGGTTGTGAGAGGTTACAGCATATCATTACCACTTACTAATTGGTTGCTAGAGGTTACAGCATACATTACGGCTCACTGATTGGTTGCTATAGGTTACAGCACATGATTTCTTCTTGTTGATTGGTTGCTAGAGATTACTTTACAGTAATACTGCTCACTGATTGGTTTCTAGAGGTTACAGCACATCATTTCTTCACTGCAGAGTGGCATGATATGCCGCCTTTATTTACATATGAATGCTGCCTGCCTCAGTCATTTAAATATGAATCCTGACGCTATTTACGTATGAATGCCGCTGGCCTCAATCATTTACATATGATTCCTGTCACTATTTACATATGAATGCTACAGGTATTTACATATCGTTATTTACATGTAAACACAGGGTCTGCAGGTGAGTCATCTGTACACAACAATAGGGCAGGGCTGGGCAGCATTAGTAGCAGCACTTCACGCTGAGATATCAGGACACAGCACAGGACTAAAACTTCAAGGGACAAGGGAATTTAACCACTTGTCCACGGGAGGACGTCATATGACGTCCTCCACTTTGTGCGGGGATATCGAAATGATGCATGCAGCTACAGGCATCATTCAGATATTGCCGTCTTCAGCCGCCGATTCTTAGCATGATAAGAACGATCAAAGCGGCGGTTCCGCCGCTTGATCGTTCTTATAGGCAGCATAAGGGGACATCGCGCCCCCCCCCCCCCCCCCCCCCCGCCATCCGGTGCTTCTCTGGGCTCTCCTATGCCATCGGGGGCCTGGAGAGCAAATCGGTTGGCGCTCCCCGGAAACCATAGAGATGACTGGTGACCAGATGGTTACCAGTCATCTCTATGACCGTCTGAGGCCCGGGCGCTACATTATGACGTCACGCCCGGTACCCGGAAGTAATGTGATTTTTTTTTTTCACCGATTTCATGCTTGTAAGCCTGGAGGAGAGATGTGGGGTCTTATTGACCCCACATCTCTCCATAAAGAGGACCTGTCACACTGTTTACATTACAAGTGATGTTTACATTCCTTGTAATAGGAATAAAAGTGATAAAAAAAAGTGAAAAAACTGTAAAAATAAAAAAAAGAAGTAAAATAAATTAATTTTTTATTTTTTTTTCAAAACGCCACTGTCCCCATTATCTCGCACGCAGAAGCAAAGCAAGTCCCGCCCACATATGTAAACGCCGTTTAAACCCCACATGTGAGGTATCGTCGCGTGCGTTAGAGCGTGTGCAACAATTCTAGCACTAGACCTCCTCTGTAACTTGAAAATATTAACCTGCAAAAAATGTTAAAGCGTCACCTATGGAGATTTTTAAGTACCGAAGTTTGGCGCCATTCTATGAGTGTGCGCAATTTTAAAGCGTGACATCATCTTTCACATTATACAAAACAATTGGGCTAACTTTACTGATTTGTTATTTTTGAATTCATGAAAAAAAATGCGTTTGAAAAATGATTGCGCAAATACCGTGTGAGAAAAAAAGTTGCAATGACAGCTATTTTATTCCCTAGGGTGTCTGCTAAAAAAAATATATATAATGTTTGGGGGTTCTGATTAATTTTCTAGCAAAAAAATTGTGATTTTACATGAAGGAGAGAAGTGCCAAAATAGGCCCGGTGGACAAGTGGTTAAGCTGGGATAGTTGGCAAGTATGAGGCGGCTGCTTTGGGCCCCACAACAATGACAGGGCCCAAGGCAACTGTCCCTTTTGCCCTGTCTTAAAAACAGCCCCGGCACTAGGGCCTAGTGCTCAATCACTGCAGTGTGCTTTTGAACCTGCTAGAAAATCCATGACACTGTTGTCGCATGAGCTGCAAGTGCTTGAAATTACACGCTCTATACAATAACTACAGCTTGCGTCTGAATGAGATATTGGGCTTTTGCAAGAACAGAACTCAGAGATTTAAGTTCCATTCCCAACTGCGCATTGCATTACTGACCTGTAAAATGCATGCTTTACTGTTCGCTACTGAAACAAAAAGGTAGCAACACGTGTGCCCCATTGCATTGCATTGCCATACATTTAGGCTAGCACCCTAATGCGCCACACAAAACAATCTGTGCATTGCGCTAAAAAAAAAAGTGTGGCATACTGTATTCTTAGTGCATTGTGGCCAGGGGCGGACTGACCATTGAGTCACTCAGGCACTGCCGAGGGCCCCATGCCACTAGGGGGCCCCCTCAGGGTTGCCAGGCTCAGTAAAACTATGACAGTATGTAAAAATCTGTGTTTTTTTACATCTGTTTTCTGATATGTCCACAACTGACATGCTTTTGATGTGAAAATCCAGAGATTTTAACTGCCTCCTGGCGTGGTGGCCATCAGTAAGCCCAGGGGCCCCATAATCTACTATTGCCCGGGGGCCCCATGAGTTGTCAGTCCGCCCCTGATTGTGGCCCATTAATGAGAAAAAAAGAGGAGGTCGTATTGGTAGGTAGATCGATTTTATTTTGCCTTTTGTGTGGAGGAAAGAGAAGAAATTATTTTACCAACCACTCTAAACTGGCGCTAAATAGGGGCCCCTATTCTTAGTTCAAAAGGTTTGAAGAACTGCAAGAGTCATTCCTGCCATTGCCTGTAGGTGGCAGCAGTGTACAGCAGCAGAACCAGAGGCAGGCAATTAACATCTGTATGGGGCCATATGGTCCCAGCGTCTCAATGTATAGTGCTGCTGCTAATTGTGCGGAAGGAGGCCAGCTCAGCCCCTGTCACCCGGAAAAACCACTTCATCTATAATTCCACCCGCCTTCTACAGGAGCTGTGAATCCCCCCCCAACATGCCTTTGTCTCATGGACAAGTGCTGTGCTTTTGTCTGGATCAGGATGGGGGGACACAGGGCTGGCCCCCGGGTCATTATCTTCTCTGGCCTCAAATGACTTGAACTACATCTGTATAACTAGTAGTGTTGAGCGGAATACGCCATATTCGATTTCGCGATATTGCGCGAATATATAGAAGAATATTCGCGAATATTCGCTAATATCGAATATTCGTGATATTTTATCCAAAAAAAATGTTGCGAAATTTCGCTAATGCGAAAATGATTGCGAAATTCTCATAAACGGAGATCATTTCCTGTATTACTAAACTAATATGCACTAAACACTAACTCTACACTAACTCTACTTAAAAGAAAGGAGAATAAGGGGGCAAAAGAAGGGCGGAGAAGATAATCGCCCAATATTCCTATTGGGCGATTATCTTCTCCGCCCTTCTTTTGCATCAGAGCCAATCAGAATAACTCGAATATTCGGCAAAAGGAATATTGCGCGATTATCTTCTCCGCCCTCTTTTGCATCAGAGCCAATCAGAATAACTCGAATATTCGGCAAAAGGAATATCGCGCAATATTCCTTTTGCCGAATATTCGAGTTATTCTGATTGGCTCTGATGTAAAAGAAGGACCGAGTAGCTGATGCGATTCTTTTATGTTGCCGAAAATTCGCAATGCGAATTTTCGGCAACATAAAAGAATCGCATCAGCTACTCGGCCCAGGGTCTCTAATCATACCAGCAATGCTTTTAGACGTTGATGGAGATCACTAGGATGTGATCTGTTTTAAAAATAAATTTGAAAAAATACGAATATTCGCCATAGCGAATATTCGCCGCAATATTCGAGTTATTCGTGAATACTCGAATATGCAATATTCGTAGCGAATATTCGCAATGCGAATATTCGTGAGCAACACTAATAACTAGAGCAGCTTTTCTCAACCTTTTTACCCCAAATTAACCCTTGAAAAAAAATTAAGGTTTTAGGAACCACTGCTAAAAGGAGTTTAATTGGGGGTCAGTGGAAAAAGTCCTCTTGTACTGGAGGCTAGCGGGAAGAATGTTCCTTACATTGGTGATCGGTGAGAAGAATGCCCCTTACATTGGTGATCAGTGGGAAGAATGTTCCTTACATTGGTGATCGGTGAGAAGAATGCCCCTTACATTGGTGATCAGTGGGAAGAATGTTCCTTACATTGGTGATCAGTGGGAAGAATGTCCCTTACATTGGTGATCAGTGGGAAGAATGTTCCTTACATTGGTGATCAGTGGGAAGAATGTTCCTTACATTGGTGATCAGTGAGAAGAATGTTCCTTACATTGGTGGTCAGTGGGAAGAATGTTCCTTACATTGGTGATCAGTGGGAAGAATGTTCCTTACATTGGTGATCAGTGAGAAGAATGTTCCTTACATTGGTGATCAGTGGGAAGAATGTCCCTTACATTGGTGATCAGTGGGAAGAATGTCCCTTACATTGGTGATCAGTGGGAAGAATGTCCCTTACATTGGTGATCAGTGGGAAGAATGCCCCTTACATTGGTGATCAGTGAGAAGAATGTCCCTTACATTGGTGATCAGTGGGAAGAATGTCCCTTACATTGGTGATCAGTGAGAAGAATGTCCCTTACATTGGTGATCAGTGGGAAGAATGTCCCTTACATTGGTGATCAGTGAGAAGAATGTCCCTTACATTGGTGATCAGTGGGAAGAATGTTCCTTACATTGGTGATCAGTGAGAAGAATGCCCCTTACATTGGTGATCAGTGAGAAGAATGCCCCTTACATTGGTGATCAGTGGGAAGAATGTTCCTTACATTGGTGATCAGTGAGAAGAATGCCCCTTACATTGGTGATCAGTGAGAAGAATGCCCCTTACATTGGTGATCAGTGAGAAGAATGTCCCTTACATTGGTGATCAGTGGGAAGAATGTCCCTTACATTGGTGATCAGTGGGAAGAATGCCCCTTACATTGGTGATCAGTGAGAAGAATGTCCCTTACATTGGTGATCAGTGAGAAGAATGTTCCTTACATTGGTGATCAGTGGGAAGAATGTCCCTTACATTGGTGATCAGTGGGAAGAATGCTCCTTACATTGGTGATCAGTGGGAAGAATGTCCCTTACATTGGTGATCAGTGGGAAGAATGTCCCTTACATTGGTGATCAGTGAGAAGAATGCTCCTTACATTGGTGATCAGTGGGAAGAATGCTCCTTACATTGGTGATCAGTGAGAAGAATGTCCCTTACATTGGTGATCAGTGGGAAGAATGTCCCTTACATTGGTGATCAGTGAGAAGAATGTCCCTTACATTGGTGATCAGTGGGAAGAATGTCCCTTACATTGGTGATCAGTGAGAAGAATGTCCCTTACATTGGTGATCAGTGGGAAGAATGTCCCTTACATTGGTGATCAGTGAGAAGAATGTCCCTTACATTGGTGATCAGTGGGAGGAATGTCCCTTACATTGGTGATCAGTGAGAAGAATGTCCCTTACATTGGTGATCAGTGAGAAGAAGGAGGAGGACACACCCAAGGAGCTCTCTGAGAGAACCAGCCTTTTTCAAGCCTGGGCCTTGCCTGCTAGCTTGGCCCAGGAATAATGCCTGATCCTGGGGGAGGCCCTGGGACAGATCCCCCTGATGATACGGGGCCTAGTGAGGAGGAGGAGGTGGTGCAGGATCTGACTGTGGGTCCAGTCCCTGGTGAGAGTACAGATGTATGCAGACATTTTCGGGCAGTCGGAAGAGCAGAGGAGAAACTAAAATGTTTGAAAGCTGAACATAAAAACCTCAAAACCAAGTACTTCCAGGCTTGGAGTAAAAACCGTTCGGCCATGAAGCCTGAGCTACAAGAGATGGAGGAGAAAGTAAAGAAACAATCTTTATTGTTGGAGAAATTAAAAGATAAAAGTGGAGTGTTTGCAGAAAAATTTAAAAAAGAGAGGAGATTTGCCAGCCAGACCTCTGTGGATCAGCAGCAGTCGCATGTTACAGACAACCCGGATCCATCTGCCTCTGCACCCCTCCCCCCATGTCAGGCTGGGGAATCGCCAGCGGCAACCAGTCAGGGGGTTGAGGGTGAACATGGCACCTTACAGTTTACCCAACAGATGGAGTCACCCCTAAGGGCAGACAGGTCTGCTGGTGAAGCGTCAGAAGTCGCTGTGGAGTCGCAGAAGGGTCGCAGACCTGCACTGGTGGAGAAATCCCACTGTACGGTGCAGCCGCCTTCCAACATGGGTGTCCCGGCTGCAGTGAGTGATGTCCCGGCTAAAGTGGACGGTGTCCCGGCTGTAGTAAGTGGTGTTTCTGCTGTGGAGAAATCCTCTGCAGATATGAAGAGAAATCCCCTAGCAGAGGTGTCATCAGCCCACCAGAGCAGTATGGATGGATCTACATCATGCCCCCCGCAAATGGATTCTGCTATGACTGCTGGGACCTGTGGTTCTACAACCAAGATGGCTGCCAGCTCCAAAGAGCCTGTTTCAGCCTCACCTGGGCTGATTGATGCAGGTGGGGGAGGGGAGCAGCACAGTGCAGCATGTGGAGTGGAAGCAGCAATGGAAGTTTCCTGCACTGATCTACCTGTTGCTGTATCACAGCAATCTTGCTTATCTGACAACCCTGTCCCGATGGAGAAGAGTCTGCCTGGAGGTGAAGTATGTGAGGGCACCTCTGTGAATATGGACACAGCAGGAACTGAGAACGTGCCAGGAAATAATGACAGTAATAGTATTGATGAAGCAATGGATGTGGTGGGTGGTGGTGAAGGGGTTAACAATGACATTTCTCCTCCTGCTCAGCAGAGGAAAGACTCATCTGCAAAACGCATAACTGGACCCTCTGCGGGGAGGTCTGTGAACACCAGCAGCTATGCAGCAGTTTTGGGGAGTCGCACCAAAGAGGGTGGGGGGAATGGTGCAAATGTTGGTGGTCACAATTTGGGGGGGTTTAGTGGGGGGATGGTTGGTGGGTACAAAAGAAGAAACGTGGTCCAGTTGAAGTGGGAGGGGGAGGGGACCCCACCAGTAAGGGGAAGGGTTGCAGAGTTGATCCTGGAAATGGGATTTAAAGTCGCAGACATTTTTGCTTTGATTTGTCCTGTTGGAAGTTCAGAATTTGATTTATCCTTTGTAAAACCTGAGGGTTTGGATTTGTTTTGGGAACGTTTTAGGGGGCGCAGGGACCTTCCGCAGTGGAATGGTTGGATGCCAAAGGTGGTTTCCAGGCAGCCTCTCATAAAATCGGTGACGATCCTCGTGCGTAATGAATCCATCCCAGAGGCTGATTTGGTAGTATGGTTACGCCGATATGGTGAGGTCCTCGCTCCACTGCGGAAGGTCCTTGATCAGCATGGGATATGGACAGGGGCCTGGACAGTGTCGTTAAAATTGGGGGTGCAGGGAAATGTTGTTCAACATTTGCCCTGTTCAGCCTTTCTGGGGAGGGACAGGCTGACCATTTTTTACCAGGGTCAGCCTAAGGTGTGCAATAAATGTGGGGACAAGGGCCACTTTGCGTCCACCTGCACCCGAAAGAAATGTTCTTTGTGCCAGGCGCTGGACCATTTGGCTAAAGACTGTACAGATATTCGGTGCAACTTGTGCCAAAAACTTGGTCACCCCTACAGTCTTTGCCCAGAGGCATTACATAACCTGCCAGGGTTGGAGGCTGAGCTGCAGAGGCTGGATAAGGAGGATGAGGCCACCAAAACTGTTGTTGTCCCTCCTGTGTCTGTGGCACCCGTTTCTGTTCCCTCTAGTGATGTGGTCCCTGAGTCTGTCCCTTCTGTGTCTGTGACATCTGTTTCTATTCCCCCCAGTGGTGTGGTCCCTGAGTCTGTCCCTTCTGTGTCTGTGACATCTGTTTCTGTTCCCCCTACAGATGTGGTCACTAAATCTGTCCCTCCTGTCCCTAATCCATCAATTCGTAGATCCTCCAGACTGGCAGAGGCTGCTGGGGGGGCAGGTTTAACGGACCTTCCCACTCAGCCTCCAGTCCTTGCCCCTCGGCAGTGCAAGCGTGGTCAGGGGAATGTGGGGGTGCTGGATGGGGGTGGGGCTGATGGAGGGGTGTCCATACCCCATGTCTCACATTCGGTTGATGGGGATTCGGATGAGGAGGGGTGGGAGAAGATCAGGAGGAAGGAAAAAAAGAAGAGAAAGGCTAGAAAACCGGTCGTCTCTTCCTCAGAGTCGGATCCAAGAGGGGTTCCCCTTGGTAACACCTTTAATGTGTTGTCGGGTGATGAGATGTCTTTGTCTTCTCCCTTATCATCTATGGATGAGGGGGAGTCACGTAGTTTGAAGAGAGCTGTTTCTGGTGATGAGAGGGTGGTGAAGGTCAAGAAACGACTACCCCAATCATCCTGATGGCAGTTCCCACTCTGATAAAGGTGGCGACCATTAATGTCGCCAGCACTAAATCTGCAAGAGCTCGTGATATGGCCTTATTTTTGCTCAGCGAGTTTGATGCCGAGATTTTATTTTTGCAAGAGACCTGGCTCCATACCTTGGCCGACGTCCATCTGGCAAAAAGGGAGTGGAGATGCGGTCCCTCCTTTTGGTCTCTTGCGGCTGAGCCCTGCAGCGGAGTTGCGGTTCTTTTTAAAACCGATATGGTAACGTGCCGGCGGGTAATTGGGGTAGTAATGGGTAGACGCATGGTGTTGGACGTTTCCTGCCTATCTCTGGGTGAGGGTTTCCTTTTCTGTCTCTTTCACTCCCTTAGCTTTTGTTGGTTAGTGTCTTTTTGAAGAAGGGCTGCATGCATAATGGGTGCGGGTTTGTTTCTTGACCTTGCAGGTTTGTCTGGTGTAGTAGTGTGAGTTGTATTAAGATTTATTTTCCCCGGTGTATATATGATTTTTGCTTTTTCTGTAAAGTCTTTTTGTTTGAGAGCGGATTTGCTATATTTATTTTCATTTTATGTAAATATGTATATATTTATGTATTTTGTGTGTATATAGTGATTTTATGCTTAATGATTGCAAGACTTTCAATAAACAAAATTGGGAAGAATGTCCCTTACATTGGTGATCAGTGAGAAGAATGTCCCTTACATTGGTGATCAGTGGGAAGAATGTCCCTTACATTGGTGATCAGTGGGAAGAATGCTCCTTACATTGGTGATCAGTGAGAAGAATGTCCCTTACATTGGTGATCAGTGGGAAGAATGTCCCTTACATTGGTGATCAGTGGGAAGAATGTCCCTTACATTGGTGATCAGTGAGAAGAATGTCCCTTACATTGGTGATCAGTGGGAAGAATGTCCCTTACATTGGTGATCAGTGGGAAGAATGTCCCTTACATTGGTGATCAGTGGGAAGAATGTCCCTTACATTGGTGATCAGTGGGAAGAATGTCCCTTACATTGGTGATCAGTGGGAAGAATGTCCCTTACATTGGTGATCAGTGGGAAGAATGTCCCTTACATTGGTGATCAGTGAGAAGAATGTCCCTTACATTGGTGATCAGTGAGAAGAATGTCCCTTACATTGGTGATCAGTGGGAGGAATGTCCCTTACATTGGTGATCAGTGAGAAGAATGTCCCTTACATTGGTGATCAGTGAGAAGAATGTTCCTTACATTGGTGATCAGTGGGAGGAATGTCCCTTACATTGGTGATCAGTGAGAAGAATGTCCCTTACATTGGTGATCAGTGAGAAGAATGTCCCTTACATTGGTGATCAGTGAGAAGAATGTCCCTTACATTGGTGATCAGTGAGAAGAATGTCCCTTACATTGGTGATCAGTGGGAAGAATGTCCCTTACATTGGTGATCAGTGAGAAGAATGTCCCTTACATTGGTGATCAGTGGGAGGAATGTCCCTTACATTGGTGATCAGTGAGAAGAATGTCCCTTACATTGGTGATCAGTGAGAAGAATGCTCCTTACATTGGTGATCAGTGAGAAGAATGTCCCTTACATTGGTGATCAGTGAGAAGAATGTCCCTTACATTGGTGATCAGTGAGAAGAATGT
This sequence comes from Rana kukunoris, assembly GCA_029574335.1. Taxonomy (NCBI): domain Eukaryota; kingdom Metazoa; phylum Chordata; class Amphibia; order Anura; family Ranidae; genus Rana; species Rana kukunoris. The sequence continues at coordinate 146,361 of JAJQKJ010000502.1, forward strand.
CCCTTACATTGGTGATCAGTGAGAAGAATGTCCCTTACATTGGTGATCAGTGAGAAGAATGTCCCTTACATTGGTGATCAGTGGGAAGAATGCTCCTTACATTGGTGATCAGTGAGAAGAATGTCCCTTACATTGGTGATCAGTGGGAAGAATGTCCCTTACATTGGTGATCAGTGGGAAGAATGCCTCCTACATTGGTTTTAGTGGGAAAATTCCTCTTATATTGGTGATCAGTGGGAAGAATGCTCCTCACATTGGTGGTCAGAATGCCAACTATACAGACAGCTCATTTGGGTCATGCAGCTGGCTCTGCCATGAAGGGGCTGTGTTCGGAGGCAGCTTCCCCCCCCCCCCCCCCCCGTTTTGGGCCAAAATGTAATCATTTGCATTTCTGTACATTGAACATCGACCTGCTTTGTGGTTCTGCCTTTTGATCTTCTAAACTTTCTGAAAAATAATCTACCAGACAGAACCTGGTTAACTGGAAGCAACAGACTCCATGCAATCTCCAATACCATTAAATGCTCACAAGGCTCCCGCTGGCCATATGATCGTTACCCAGGCCTTGGATCACATAAAGAAGCTCGGGAGGAGAAGTTTTCTAATTTGTGGCAAAGAAGAGATTATTTTATTTAAACCAATGATGTCCTTCGCTACATGTGTTGTGTAAATCTGATTCACAGGTCCTCTTTGATGGGGTGGGGGGGGGGGGGGTGGGGGGTGGATCGGCAGCGTGCCTCTTCTAATGGAGGGTCTGGGATGTCAGTTAAAATGCTAATGTTGGATTTTGCCCTGGGGGGGGGGGTGCTGAGCCGTGATTAACAGGAACACAAACTGGAGCAGAGAGGTTACCGCACAATGTGGGATATTGGAGATCAAAGTGCCCAATCCCTGCATTGTCCCAGGCTCAGCCCGCGGTCCCGTCCCCCCCCATGTAATATGGCTGCATGCACCGCTTCTATCCAATACACAAAGTGTCAAGAAGATGTGACAATCCCGGGGCTTTCCATACCTCTCACCTCCAACGTGTGATTTCCAATCAAATGTTTATGTTTCCTGAAGGGAAAATCCAATCACTGGATATCCAAATGTCCATTTCATTGAAGTTTAGACGCATACTTACGTAAGAAGATAAGAAGGTTTAGCGGAGTGTAAATGAACATGCGTTGACATGCGTTATGGCTTGCATTGTTGCATTAAGGCACCCCATTCATTCTAATGAAGAGAGTGGGCCAGATTCTCATAGAATGGCCGCTGGCGTAGCGTAAGCCATTTACACTACGCCGCCGCAACTTAATGGAGCAAGTGCCGTATTCTCCAAGCACTTGCTCCGTAGTTTGCGGCGGCGTAGTGTAAATGGCCCTTCGTATCCCCGCGCAATTCAATTAAGCGCGCCCCCGCGTCCATCGAACTGCGCATGCGCCGGCCGGGGAAAAAGCCCAGTGCGCATGCTCCAGCTCACGTCGGAAAAAGTCGTTGAAACCGACGTCAAAACGACGTGATCGTCATTTACGCAATGCCCTATTCGCGAACGACTTAGTAAAACAACGTAACCGACGGAAAAAGCCGACGCTGACCCGACGCCATACTTAACATGGCAACGACGGAACTTCGTAAACCTACCCCTCATATAGCAGGGGTAGGTTTACGCTTACGGAAACGACGTAAACGACGACGAGGCGGCGTAAAAACGTTCGGGAATCGGCGTATTAGGCTCATTTGCATAGGCAAATGAGAAAACAACGCAAAGGCCACCTAGCGGCCGGCGTTGTCATTACATCTACGATCCGACGGTGTAAGTGTTTTACACCTGTCGGATCTTTAGTGTATCTATGCATGGGCGTCCGCTCCATATGGCAAGGGGGGTCTTTTGCCCCCCCCTGGAATCACCAGGGAGAGCCAGGAGCAGGACCGAACTGGCCCTGGGCCCAATTTAAGCGGTGACTGCAGCACTCCCCTACCCTCTAGTTGTCCCTTATTTAGAGTGCCTGTCTCTCTTCTGGAATCAAATCCATTTGTCCCTCATTCCAAAAGGTTCTTCTTTTAGACCTGAAATAAATATACTGTCAATATAGTGTATTGTTTCAGTCAATGGAAAGGGGTGCTGTGTAATGTAAAGGGGTCCAGTGATGCAGGGTGCTGTGAAATGAATGTAAAGGGGTCCAGTGATGCAGGGTGCTGTGTAATGTAAAGGGGTCCAGTGATGCAGGGTGCTGTGTAATATAAAGGGGGGCAGTGATGCAGGGTGCTGTGTAATGTAAAGGGGTCCAGTGATGCAGGGTGCTGTGTAATGTAAAGGGGTCCAGTGATGCAGGGTGCTTTGAAATGAATGTAAAGGGGTCCAGTGATGCAGGGTGCTGTGAAATTAATGTAAAGGGGTCCAGTGATGCAGGGTGCTGTGTAATGTAAAGGGGGCCAGAGCTGTGAGGTGCTGTGTAATGTAAAAGGGTCCAGAGGTGCAGTTGGGGAGAGGGGGTACACAGTAGTGACAAAGAGATATTGAAAGATGCAGGGGGCACAGTGGGGTGTTTTTACATTTTAACGTGGGGGGGGGGGCTTTTAACCCCTGCTAGCGGTCGGAAAAGGGTAAAATGCGACAGTCTAACGCCGCTGCCGAAGCGCCCCCCTCTGAAAAAATGTCAGCGGACGCCCATGTATCTATGCGTAAGTGATTCTAATGCCGCGTACACACGGTCGTTTTTTGCGATGAAAAAAAAACGACGTTTTCTGTGAAGTAAAAAACGACGTTTTTGAAACGTCACTTTTCAAAGACAATTTTGCATACACACCATCGTTTTTTTCACAAAAAGCGAGGTTACGTTCACCACTCTTTTCCATTGAAGCTCGCTTCATAACTAGCTTCTGGGCATGCGCGGGTTGAAAAACGTCGTTTTAAAAGACGTTTTTGCTACACACGGTGACTTTTTGTGAAACAAAAAACGACGTTTTGAAAAACGACAAAAAATTCAAGCATGTTGGAATTTTTTTTTGGTCGTTTTTTTGAAGACAAAAAACGACGTTTTGCCCTACACACGATCAATTTAAATGACGTTTTAAAAATCGTCGTTTTTTTTCATCGCAAAAAACGACCGTGTGTACGCGGCATAATAATCTACCCATTGAAAAAAAAATGAGATACGACGGTGTATCTAAGATACACCGTCGTATCTCAGCTGAGAATCTGGCCCAGTGTTTCATTTCTGGCCACACACTGCAATCTAGGTCCTTCGACAAGGTGTGTTGAGAGCAGGGCTGGACTGGGGCAAAAATTTGGCCCTGGACTTCATCCAGACTGGCCCACTTTGACAGGTCTCTCCCATGGTGGCCGGACGACTCCTGCCCCCCCCCCCCCCCGGTCACCCAAGCCCCCTCTCCCCCTTCACTAGCCACTAGCCATTCTACTTTATTAGAGTAGAACGGCTGGTACTGGTACCAGTGGAAAAGCTAGACATTATTTCCCCCGGGGCAAAGAATCTGTTCGGTGCCCCCCCTTATGGGACAAGATTAGGCAGAAGTGAGAAACCCCCAGGCCATAGCTGTTGAATCAGCTGTCTGTCCCCACCCCCATGCTCCTCTGTCGTCCCCCCTGCTCCTCTGGTCCTACCCCTGCTTCTATGTGTCCCCCCAGGTGAGCGCTGCGGGGAGGGAGAGGAGGTGAGCGCTGCGGGAAGGGAGAGACAGAGGAGCGGAGGGGGGCGGCGGTCCGCTGTCACTGAAGCCAACCCACTGAGCCATCGGCCCACCGGGAAACTCCCTGTAGTACCCCTACCCATTCAACTGGAGGAAAAAAAAAACACACTACACAGGTTTTAAAAGTCATTTATTAGGCAGCTCCGGGGGTCTTCTTCCGACTTCGGGGGTCTCTGCTTCTGCTCTCTTCTGCCGGGCTTCTCCACTGTCTTCTTCCAGCTCTTTTACCAGCAGGGGGGCCCGGTCTTCTGTCGTCTTCTTCCCTCTTCTCCGGTATCCTTCTGCCGGGCTTCTCCGCTGTCTTCTTCCAGCCCTTTTACCTGCGGGGGGCCCGGTCTTCTGTCGTCTTCTTCCCTCTTCTCCGGTATCCTTCTGCCGGGCCTCTCCGCTGTCTTCTTCCAGCCCTTTTACCTGCGGGGGGCCCGGTCTTCTGTCGTCTTCTTCCCTCTTCTCCGGTATCCTTCTGCCGGGCTTCTCCGCTCGCTGTCTTCTTCCAGCTCTTTTACCTGAGGGGGGCCCGGTCTTCTGTTGTCTTCTTACCTCTTCGCCGGTGTTCTTCTGCCGGGCACTGCTATCTTCTTCCAGCTCTTTTACTAGCGGTGGGCCAGTCTTCCGCATCGTCTTCTTCCTTTTTCTCTTCTTCGATGTTGACACATCGGGTTTATATAGGCCTCTTATGACGTCACAGTCCCATCATGCTCCGGGTAGTGACGGCATAAGGGGGCGGGGTCACCCGATGATATCTCCCCCCCTTATGTCCTTAAAAGTCATTTATTAGGCAGCTCTGGGGGTCTTCTTCCGACTTCGGGGGTCTCTTCTTCTGCTCTCTTCTGCCGGGCTTTCCGCTGTCTTCTTGCAGCACTTTTACCAGCGGGGGGGGGGGGGGGGGGCGGTCTTCTGTCGTCTTCTTCCCTCTGCTCCAGTGTCCTTCTGCTGGGCACCGCTATCTTATTCCAGCTCTTTTACCAGGGGGGGGGGGCGATCTTCTGTTGTCTCCTTCCCTCTTCTCTGGTGTCCTTCTGACGGGCACCGCTGTCTTCTTGCAGCTCTTTTACCAGCGGGGGGCCCGGTCTTCTGTCGTCTTCTTCCCTCTTCTCCTGTGTCCTTTTTCCGGGCTTCTCTGCTATCTTCTTGCAGCTCTTTTACCAGCGGGGGGCCCGGTCTTCTGTCGTCTTCTTCCCTCGTCTCCGGTGTCTCTTCTTCGATGTTGACACGTCGCTTCCTCCCGCTGTAATACCGGGTGTGCGGCTCGCACCGATTCATATAGGCCTCTTATGACGTCACAGTCCCATAATGCTCCGGGTGGTGATGACATAAGAGGGTGGAGTCATCCGCCCCCTTATGTTGTCACAATTGTCATATGTTGTCGTTATCTTAGATACATTACAAAAATACCATTGTAAGTCTTTGGTTATATCTGTTTGATAGCGGGGAGGATTGATGGTTTTAAGAAACTATTAGATAAGCACCTGAATGACCCCAACATACAGGGATATACAATGTAATACGGATATATAATCACACACAGAGGTTGGACTTGATGGACATGTGTATTTTTTCAGCCTCACCTACTACAGGTATATAAGTGCAAATATTGCTGTTGATCCTGCCAGAAATCTCCCTGTGCTCTGCACCTGTGTGGCACTCTTATCAGTTACATTTAGTGGCGGTGTGTCTATAGAGGGCGCCAGAGCACCGCCCCCTCTCGCTCTCGCACCGCCACTGAATACAATACATAGATTCATGCATTGCATGAATCTGTGTATTGTTGCTGCCGCCGACTATTCAGAAGGCCAGCCCCCTGGTGAGCGCCGGGCATCTGAATACCAGCAGCTGGTTGGCTGTGGAAGTGCCTATCAGAGCCAGCGGCACTGATAGGCTTTCCGATTACAGCCCTCAGGCTGTAATCGGCTTCCAAATACTTATCCAAGGGATTCACGGGGGGTACGTTCCTTGAATAAGACTGACAGGCGTCTCAGCCAATCAGGTTCACCGGTTCTGGTTACCGGTAACCTGATTGGCTGAAGCGTCATCAAGGGCGGGAGAAGACATCGAGGGACGGTGGAAGGAGGCTGACCCCAGAAAGGTAAGTGTCGGGTGGGGGGGGCAGCATTTTACAGGGCACAGTGGCGACAATTACAGGGCACAGTGGCGACAATTACAGGGCACAGTGGCGACAATTACAGGGCACAGTGGCAACAATTGGCACAGTGGCGACAATTGGCACAGTGGTGACAATTACAGGGCACAGTGGCGACAATTACAGGGCACAGTAGCAACAAATACAGGGCACAGTGTTGACAATTACAGGGCACAGTGGCGACAATTAAAGGGCACAGTGGCGACAATTAAAGGGCACAGTGGCGACAAATACAGGACACAGTGGCGACAAATACAGGGCACAGTGACGACAATTAAAGGGCACAGTGGCGACAATTACAGGGCACAGTGGCAACAATTAAAGGGCACAGTGGTGACAATTGGCGCAGTGGCGACAATTACAGGGCACAGTGGCAACAATTACAGTGCAACAATTACAAGGCACAGTGGCGACAATTACAGGGCACAGTGGCGACAATTACAGGGCACAGTGGTGACAATTGGCACAGTGGCGACAATTACAGGGCACAGTGGTGACAATTGGCACCGTGGCGACAATTACAAGGCACAGTGGCGACAAAGTGCACAGTGCAGACAATTAAAGGGCACAGTGGCGACAATTACAGAGCACAGTGGCGACAATTACAGATCACAGTAGTGACAATTACAGGGCACAGTGGCGACAATTAAAGGGCACAGTGGCGATAAATACAGGGCACAGTGGCGACAATTACAGGGCACAGTGGCGACAATTACAGGGCACAGTGGCGACAATTAAAGGGCACAGTGGCGACAAATACAGGGCACAGTGGCGACAATTAGAGGGCACAGTGGCGACAATTAGAGGGCACAGTGGCGACAATTAAAGGGCACAGTGGCAACAATTACAGGGCACAGTGGCAACAATTAAAGGGCACAGTGGTGACAATTGGCACAGTGGCGACAATTACAGGGCACAGTGGCAACAATTGGCACAGTGACAACAATTACTAGGCACAGTGGCGAAAATTACAGGGCACAGTGGCGACAATTACAGGGCAGAGTGGTGACAATTGGCACAGTGACGACAATTACAGGGCACAGTGGCGACAATTACAAGGCACAATGGCGACAATTAAAGGGCACAGTGGAGACAATTAAAGGGCACAGTGGCGACAATTACAGAGCACAGTGGCGACAATTACAGGGCACAGTGGTGACAATTACAGGGCACAGTGGCGACAATTACAGGGCACAGTGGCAACAATTAAAAGGCACAGTGGTGACAATTGGCACAGTGGCGACAATTGGCACAGTAGCGACAATTACAAGGCACAGTGGCGACAATTGGCACAGTGGCGACAATTACAGGGCACAGTGGCGACAATTACAGGGCACAGTGGCGACAATTAAAGGGCACAGTGGCGACAATTAAAGGGCACAGTGGCGACAATTAAAGGGCACACAGTGGCGACAAATACAGGGCACAGTGGCGACAATTAAAGGGCACAGTGGCGACAATTACAGGGCACAGTGGCAACAATTAAAGGGCACAGTGGTGACAATTGGCGCAGTGGCGACAATTACAGGGCACAGTGGCAACAATTGGCACAGTGGCAACAATTACAAGGCACAGTGGCGACAATTACAGGGCACAGTGGCGACAATTACAGGGCACAGTGGTGACAATTGGCACAGTGGCGACCATTACAGGGCACAGTGGTGACAATTGGCACCGTGGCGACAATTACAAGGCACAGTGGCGACAAAGTGCACAGTGCAGACAATTAAAGGGCACAGTGGCGACAATTACAGAGCACAGTGGCGACAATTACAGATCACAGTAGTGACAATTACAGGGCACAGTGGCGACAATTAAAGGGCACAGTGGCGATAAATACAGGGCACAGTGGCGACAATTACATGGCACAGTGGCGACAATTACAGGGCACAGTGGCGACAATTAAAGGGCACAGTGGCGACAATTAGAGGGCACAGTGGCGACAATTAGAGGGCACAGTGGCGACAATTACAGGGCACAGTGGCGACAATTAAAGGGCACAGTGGCAACAATTACAGGGCACAGTGGCAACAATTAAAGGGCACAGTGGTGACAATTGGCACAGTGGCGACAATTACAGGGCACAGTGGCAACAATTGGCACAGTGACAACAATTACTAGGCATAGTGGCGACAATTACAGGGCAGAGTGGTGACAATTGGCACAGTGACGACAATTACAGGGCACAGTGGCGACAATTACAAGGCACAGTGGCGACAATTAAAGGGCACAGTGGAGACAATTAAAGGGCACAGTGGCGACAATTACAGAGCACAGTGGCGACAATTACAGGGCACAGTGGTGACAATTACAGGGCACAGTGGCGACAATTACAGGGCACAGTGGCAACAATTAAAAGGCACAGTGGTGACAATTGGCACAGTGGCGACAATTACAGGGCACAGTAGCGACAATTACAAGGCACAGTGGCGACAATTGGCACAGTGGCGACAATTACAGGGCACAGTGGCGACAATTACAGGGCACAGTGACGACTATTAAAGGGCACAGTGGCGACAATTAAAGGGCACAGTGGCGACAATTAAAGGGCACAGTGGCGACAATTAAAGGGCACAGTGGCGACAATTAAAGGGCACAGTGGCGACAATTAAAGGGCACAGTGGCGACAATTACAGGGCACAGTGGCGACAATTGATGAGCACAGTGGCTGTGTTTGATGGGCACAGTGGCGACAAATGATGGGCACAGTGGCTGTGTTTGATGGCATGGCACAGTGGTGACAATTGATGGCACAGTGGCTGCATTTGATGGGCCCAGTGGCTGCATTTGATGGGCACAGTGAGGCTGCAATTGTTTTTTTGTTTTTTTTCGTTTGTTTGCGCCCCCCCCCCAAAATTGTTGAGCACCAGTGGCCACTGTTCCCACTTCTGCTCCCACTCCTCTTCATACATTCATTTCCGGAATGTTCCTGCTTGTGGAACAGATGCTGCTCCTCATTCTGGAGGTATGCACATAGCACAGATGGCTGGGATTACCTGGAGACACAATGAAAGAGGCAATCCTCCGACATCAAAAGGAATTTTCTATTAATGAACGTGTAATGGGATAGAGCAAGGGAGGGTTATAATCCGTCAGATTTTATTTGTTGCCATCTGTGTCCCATTGTGGAGATTTCCCTTCACTTCCTGTCCCATTAGCCAAACAGGAAGTGAGAAAAAATCCCTGAACATGAACCACTTCCCCACTGCCACATAGCTGATTTGTTGGTTCAGGGTGGCCGCTCTGTGCAGAATCATGTATACTGTATATAGAAGTGATTCTGCACCTACAGGTAGAAGGGCGCGCACACGCACCGCCAGAGTGTCGCTTCACACGCACCGCCAGAGTGTCGCTTCACACGCAGCGCCAGAGTGTCGCTTCACACGCAGCGCCAGAGTGTCGCTTCACACGCAGCGCCAGAGTGTCGCTTCACACGCAGCGCCAGAGTGTCGCTTCACACGCACCGCCAGAGTGTCGCTTCTGCTGTGATAAGTCAAAGCAGAAGCCAATCAGCCGCTGCCGGTGTTCTGTCAAAAAAGCCAATTCATCAGGATCTCATACCTTCCAACTTTTTGAGATGGCAAGGAGGGACACCTATCAGCAAAAGTATGCAGGCATAGGACACACCCCTTGTCACACCCCCTTAAAGGAGAATCGTACAAAAATAAAAACAAGATTGGTTAAACGGTTAAAAGGGCTTTTTTTTAACCACTACTATTCCTTTATATTGGCTGCTGGCGCATCACTGATCCCCATACAAAGCTGATGACGAGACTTCTTACCCATGTGATCAGATGTGTCCAATCACGGCTAATCACATGTAAACAAAAAAATGGCAATTATCAGCTCTTCTCCCCTCACACTGACAGAGGGTGAGGAGAGGAGAGCCGATCAGTGGCATCTCCTCACAGGGGAGCCATGTACAGGTAATCAGGGCAGCCCCAACAGTGTCACCTCATCAGTGCCTATCAGTGCCAGCTCATCAGTGCCCATCCGTGTTGCCTCATCAGTGCCGCCTTATTAGTGCCCATTAGTGCCACCTCATAAGTGCTCATCAGTGCCACCTCATCAATACCCATCAGTGCCACTTCATCAGTGCACATTAGTGCCGCCTCATCAGTGCCTACCAGTGCCACCTCATCAGTGCCCTTCAGTGATGCCAGTCAGTGCCGCCTATCAGTGCCGCCTATCAGTGCGGCATATAACAGTGCCCATTAGTGCCGCCTCATCAGTGCCTACCAGTGCCACCTCATCAGTGCCCTTCAGTGATGCCAGTCAGTGATGCCTATCAGTGCCGCATATCAGTGCGGCATATAAGTGCCTCCTCATCAGTGCTCATCAGTGCTGCCAATCAGTGCCACCTAGCCATGCTGCCTATCAGTCCCCATCAGTGCTGCATATTAGTGCCTCCTCATCTGTGCCTATCAATGCCACCTTATCAGTGTCCATTAGTGTGGCCTCATCAGTGCCTATCAGTGCCAGCACATCAGTGCCCATAAGTGCCCATTAGTGCCGCCTCATCAGTGCCTATCAGTGCCAGCTTATCAGTGCCCATGAGAGCTACCTCATCAGTGCTGCCTAAGTGCCGCCTTATTAGTGCCCATCAGTGACACCTCATCAATTCCCATCAGTGCCACTTTATCAGTGCCCATTAGTGCCTTCTCATCAGTGCCTATCAATGCCACCTTATTAGTGCCGCCTCATCAGTGCTGCCTCATCAGTGCCCATTAGTGCCACCTCATGAGTGCCCATCAGTGCCACCTCATCAGTGCCCATTAATGCCGCCTCATCAGTGCCCATCAGTGCCGCCTCATCAGTGCCGCCTTGTTAGTTCCCATCAGTGAAGGAGAAAAATTACTTATTTACAAAATACAAAAAAATAATAATAATAAAAAAAAAAATGTGTCTTTTTTTTTGTTTGTTTTGTTTTTGTTTATTAGTAAAAAATAAAAACCCCAGTGGTGAATAAATACCATCAAAAGAAAGTTTTATTTGTGTAAAAAAAATGATAAAAATGTCACATGGCATGGGTACAGCGTAGCACGACCGCGCAATTGTCATTCAAAGTGTGACAGCGCTGAAAGCTGAAAATTTCCCTGGGCAGGAAGGGGGTAAAAGTGCCCGGTATAAAGCACCCTACAACGGCTGAAAGGCCTGGGAGCGGTGACATCACCCATAGGCTCCTAAGGCTCATCCATTGTCGGCGCTCCCTCCTCTCCCCTGCAGCTGCTGCTGGCTGACGCAGCGAGTCGGATCACGTGACGGGACCAGGCCCTTGGATATAAAGCCGTAGTTGGCATCTGCCTTTTACAGAATCACACATTTGCCCCCCAGTAAGGTTCTTCCTCTAGTCCTGCTCTGAAAACATTGGGGGTGGGACATCCTCCAGGACGTGGAGCGCTGTGTTCATCACCTGGGGGGTCTTCAACAAACTGACACTTGCAGGTCCCCCCCCCCCCCCCCGTCCTTTCATGTCACAGAGTGTCAAGGCCAACTGGGAGTGACAACAAGCAGGAAGCCACATGAAGAGGAGGCTCCACATCTCCACCACTTAGAGGGTACTTATCACTTCTCCTCCGCACAGGAGGGGGGGCCAATAGTGTGGGGGCAGCCAGTACTGGGGGGGGGGTCTAGGCTCAGTGACTTCTCCATTTGTAGCTTATTCGGGTTTATTTTTTATTTATTGTATTCATCCAGTGCCAACATATTACATAGAGAACCGTGCCCATATCAGTGCCGCCTCATCAGTGCCTACCAGTGCCGCCTCATCAGTGCCTATCAGTGCCACCTCATTAGTGCCTATCAATGCCCCCTCATCAATGCCCATCAGTGCCGCCTCATCAGCGCCGCCTCATCAGTGCTGCCTCATCAGTGCGGCATCATCAGTGCCGCCTCATCAGCGCCTATCAGTGCCGCCTCATTAGTGCCTATCAATGCCCCCTCATCAGTGCCCATCAGGGGTGGCCAATAATGTGGGGGCAGCCAGTACTGGACGGGGGGTTTGCTAGGCTCTGTGACTTTTCCATTTGTATGGTCCATTGTAGCTTATTCAGGTTTACTTTTTATTTATTGTATTCATCCAGTGCCAACATATTACATAGAGAACTGTGCCCATATCAGTGCTGCCTCATCAGTGCCCATTAGTGCCACCCCATCAGTGCCCATCAGTGCCACCTCATCAGTGCCCATCAGTGCCACCCCATTAGTGCCGCCTCATCAGTGCCCATCAGTGGCACCTCATCAGAGCTGCCTCATCAGCGCCCATCGGTGCCGCCTCATTAGTGCCTATCAGGGGTGGCCAATAATGTGGGAGCAGCCAGTACTGGACGGGGGGTTTGCTAGGCTCTGTGACTTTTCCATTTGTATGGTCCATTGTAGCTTATTTGGGTTTATTTTTTATTTATTGTATTCATCCAGTGCCAACATATTACATAGAGAACCGTGCCCATATCAGTGCCGCCTCATCAGTGCCCATCAGTGCCTATTAGTGCCACCCCATCAGTGCCACGTCATCAGTGCTGCCTCATTAGTAGAAATAGTAGAAAAAAAGCATGACAGGTCCTCTTAAATATGAGATCTGGGGGTCAAAAAGACTTCAGATTTCATATTTAGACTAAAATGCAAAATGAGAGCAAGATGGCCCCCACCCGTCCCATAGCATAGCAGGGCGGAAGCGACATTTGAAAAAAAGATTTTTTTATATATGTAGAGCCCCAAAAAAACACTCTGAGAGTCCAAAATCGTATTGGTTCACAAATGACAGCATAGCCTTGCCAACGCGTTTCGAATGTCTCCAAATATGAAACGCGTTGGTGATTCATTATTGGACCAATACTAACATTAAAAGTTTTTTGGACTCTAATGGCTAGATTCACGTAGAGCGGCGTATATTTGTGCGGGCGTAGCGTATCTCAGATACGCTACGCCGCCGTAAATTAGAGAGGCGAGTGCCGTATTCACCAACCTAAGTTACGGCGGCGTATCGTAAATGGGCCGGCGTAAGCCCGCCCAATTCAAATGTGTTTGATGTGGGCGTGTTTTATTCAAATTAAGTGTGACTCCACGTAAATGACGTTTTTTTACTAACGGCGCATGCGCCGTCCCTGGATGTATCCCAGTGCGCATGCTCCAAATTACGCCGCTAAGACTCATTGGTTTCGACGTGAACGTAATTTACGTCCAGCCCCATTCACGGACGAGTCACGCAAACGACGTAAAACGTGAAAAATTCGACGCGGTCCCGACGTCCATACTTAACATTGGCTGCGCCATCTTTTTGTTGCTTTATCTTTACGCCTGAAAACGCCTTACGTAAACGGCGTATCTTTACACGCGACGGCCGGGCGTACGTTCGTGAATAGGAGTATCTCGCTGATTTACATATTCTAGGCGTACACGCCCCTAGCGGCCAGCGTAAATAGGCAGCTAAGATACGACGGCGTAGGAGACTTATGCGGTCGTATCTCAGCAACATTTAGGTCCCTTACACACTTGTACGACTTCAAAGTCGCACGATTTTGCCGCGATTCGCGGCCGCGATTTCAATGAATGTCTGTGTAAGTGGCATCAAAATCGGACCAAAGTAGTGCAAGGACTACTTTGAAGTCGGCACAGCAGGGCCGTCATCAGGAATTATGGGGCCCCTTACACAGCTTCAGGCATGGGCCCCCTGCCGCCTGAAATTGAGAAGCGGGGGGCTGCCGCGAATTGAGAAGCAGGGGGGCCTTTACATAAAAAAAGAAGAAATAAAGAAAAATAGAAAAATATATATATATGCCATCTGGGGCCCTGGGACCTCTGGGCCCTTTAATAAAAAATAAAATAAAAAAAATATATAAACAAAAATAAAAAAATAAACATTTATATAAAAAAAGGGGCTTTGACCACATGGGGCCCTGGGCACCTCTGAGCCCTTTAATATATATGTATATATATAAAGAAATAACACGAAAAAAATAAAATTAAATAATATTAAAAAAGGAGGGTTGTCACCCGGAGCCCTGGGGACCTCTGGGCCCTTTAATAACAATAATACTATATATAAAATAAAAAAATGAAAGAAGTAAAAAAATGTATAAAAAATATTTTTTTATATAAAAAATGGGGGGTTGTCATCTGGGGCCCTAGGGATCCCCAGACCCCTGAACAAAAATGTGGCCCTTTAATAAAAAAATAAAAATATATTAAAAAATATATTTTTTTTATCACAAATAAATAAAAAAAGGGGGGTTGCCATCCGGGGGCCCTGGGGACCTCCAGACCTTTAAAAAAAAAAAAAAAAAAAAATTGGCCCTTTAATAAAAAATAAAATAAAAATATATTAAAAAAATATATATATTTTATAAAAAAATAAATAAAAAAAGAGGGGTTTGCCATCTGGGGCCCTGGGAGGTTTCCATCCGGGCCCCTGGGGACCCCCGGGCCCCTTACAGGTGTAATGCCTGTACCCCCCTGATGGCGGCCCTGCGTGCCAGTATGAATGGTGTTCATTGAAAATCATGGAGAATGACTTGTCATGGGATTTTGCGGTCCAAAATCGTGGGACAAGTCGTGTAAGTGTGAAAGGGGCCTTAAGCGTATCTCACTTTGAGAATACGCTTAAATATACGACGGCGCAGATTCTGAGTTACGGCGGCGTATCTACTGATACGCCCGTCGTAAGTCTTTCTGAATCTGGCCCCCCGGAGCACACCAACCCGGCACGCTGGTGCCAAGCGGGGGCCTATTGAAGACAATGGATTTGGGCTTGTCCTGAGACGAGCAACGCAGACCAACGCAAGGGGAGTTCCAATGCGGAGAGCCTATCAGGTGCTGCCATCTTGGCATGTAAAATAAGGCTTGGGCGTGGCTGGGCGCTCCTAGTTGATTTAGGTTCCTCCGACCGGCGCATACTGCGCGTCACGACTTTCCGAAAGAAGCCGAACGTCGCTGCGCAGGCGCCGCATAGAGCCGACTCTATACGGCGCCTGCGCAATGACGTTCGGCTTCTTTCGGAAAGTCGTGACGCGCAGTATGCGCCGGTCGGAGGAACGTCAATCAACTAGGAACGCCCAGCCCCGCAAGAATGGTACCCGGAAGCCGAGGGAGGAAACACCGCTAACGAGGTATGTATGAAAAAAAAAAAACAGCCTCCCCGCAGTCTAACCGGTCAGCTCAAGGTATTATTAGAAATGTATTTTTGGGTGAACTTCCACTGTAACGAAGGAGGAAGAACTAGAGCAGTGATGGCGAACCTCCGCACTGCAGATGTTTTGGAACTACATTTCCCATGATGCTCCACTACACTGCAGAGTGCATGAGCATCATGGGAAATGTAGTTCCAAAACATCTGGGGTGCCAAGGTTCTCCATCACTGATCTAGAGTGTTGGTGTCGCTCATCCAAAGCCCACTGAGCGTGCTGGTAGAAGGACAGGAAACCGAAGGGGGTGCAAGTTCTGGAAAGTGCGCGTGTGCACAACCAAAACATTCGTATACTTCCTTATTTACAGAAATTCATCCAATCCGCTTTCACAATACGTTTTGTTTATTTCAATTCAAATTCACTTTGAATTTTCTGAATTCAGTTGAATTGAAATTTCTTCTATTCAAAATGTGAAAACCAGGAGTTGGTTATAGTCTATCCTATTCTATTGTTTTTTTTTTTACTATTCTATTCTTTTCTATTCTAATATTTTATTTTCTATTCAATTATTTTCTGTTCAAATTCGAAAAATGTTGGAAGAATGTTATAATCTTTCTATTTTATTTTATCCTATTTATTTATTTATTTTCTATTCTAATCTATTATTTTATTTTCTATTCTATTCTTTTCTAATCTATTATTTTATTTTCTATTCCAATATTTTCTATGCTAATCTATTATTTTATTTTCTATTCTAATATTTTCTATGCTAATCTAATATTTTATTTTCTATTCTATTATTTTCTGTTCAAATTCGATTTTTTTTATTCTATCCTATTTATTTTTTTCTATTCTAATCTATTATTTTATTTTCTATTCTATTATTTTCTAATCTATTATTTTATTTTCTATTCCAATATTTTCTATGCTAATCTATTATTTTATTTTCTATTCTAATATTTTCTATGCTAATCTAATATTTTATTTTCTATTCTATTATTTTCTGTTCAAATTCGATTTTTTTTATTCTATCCTATTTATTTTTTTCTATTCTAATCTATTATTTTATTTTCTATTCTATTCTTTTCTAATCTATTATTTTATTTTCTATTCCAATATTTTCTATGCTAATCTATTATTTTATTTTCTATTCTAATATTTTCAATGCTAATCTAATATTTTATTTTCTATTCTATTATTTTCTGTTCAAATTCTAATTTTTTATTCTATTCTATTCATTTTTTCTATTCTAATCTATTATTTTATTTTCTATTCTATTCTTTTCTAATCTATTATTTTATTTTCTATTCCAATATTTTCTATGCTAATCTATTATTTTATTTTCTATTCTAATATTTTCTATGCTAATCTAATATTTTATTTTCTATTCTATTATTTTCTGTTCAAATTCGATTTTTTTATTCTATCCTATTTATTTATTTTCTATTCTAATCTATTATTTTATTTTCTATTCTATTCTTTTCTAATCTATTATTTTATTTTCTATTCCAATATTTTCTATGCTAATCTATTATTTTATTTTCTATTCTAATATTTTCTATGCTAATCTAATATTTTATTTTCTATTCTATTATTTTCTGTTCAAATTCGATTTTTTTATTCTATCCTATTTATTTTTTTCTATTCTAATCTATTATTTTATTTTCTATTCTATTCTTTTCTAATCTATTATTTTATTTTCTATTCCAATATTTTCTATGCTAATCTATTATTTTATTTTCTATTCTAATATTTTCTATGCTAATCTATTATTTTATTTTCTATTCTATTATTTTCTGTTCAAATTCGATTTTTTTATTCTATCCTATTTTTTTTCTATACTAATCTATTATTTTATTTTCTATTCTATTATTTTCTAATCTATTATTTTATTTTCTATTCCAATATTTTCTATGCTAATCTATTATTTTATTTTCTATTCTAATATTTTCAATGCTAATCTAATATTTTATTTTCTATTCTATTATTTTCTGTTCAAATTCTAATTTTTTATTCTATTCTATTCATTTTTTCTATTCTAATCTATTATTTTATTTTCTATTCTATTCTTTTCTAATCTATTATTTTATTTTCTATTCCAATATTTTCTATGCTAATCTATTATTTTATTTTCTATTCTAATATTTTCTATGCTAATCTAATATTTTATTTTCTATTCTATTATTTTCTGTTCAAATTCGATTTTTTTATTCTATCCTATTTATTTTTTTTCTATTCTAATCTATTATTTTATTTTCTATTCTATTCTTTTCTAATCTATTATTTTATTTTCTATTCCAATATTTTCTATGCTAATCTAATTTTTTATTTTCTATTCTATACTTTTATATTCACAGTCAAATTTTTTGTATTCCAAATCCGAATTTTGGAAGAAGGTTATAGTCTTTCCATTTTATTCTATTCTATTGTTTTTTTTTTATATTCTATTCAATTAATGTCCATTCTATTATATTCTTTTATTCGCTATTCTAATCAAATCTATTGCATTCTAATTAAATTCAAATTTATTTGTATTAAAATTTGGGGAAATGGTTATATTCTTTCTATTCTATTCAACTTCAAATGTATTCCCTTCAAATCATAATTCAGATTATTATATTCTTATATATGGTTATATTCTTTCTATTTTATTCTATCCTATTCTCTTGTTTTTTTTCTATTTGATTCTTTTCTATTCTAAGCTATTATTTTATTTTCTATTCTTTTTTATTGACTTTCAAATTTATTCTATGCCAAATTCAAAATTTGGAAGATGCTTATATTCTTTCTATTCTACTGTTTTTTTCTATTATCTTATTTCCTATTATATTTTAATACATTTTTTCCTATTCTATTCAACTTCAAATTTATTCCATTCAAATCATAATTCAGATTATTATATTCTTATATATGGTTATATTCTTTCTATTTTATTCTATCCTATTCTCTTGTTTTTTTTTCTATTTGATTCTTTTCTATTCTAAGCTATTATTTTATTTTCTATTCTTTTTTATTGACTTTCAAATTTATTCTATGCCCAATTCTAAATTTGGAAGATGCTTATATTCTTTCTATTTTATTCTACTGTTTTTTTTCTATTATTTTATTTCCTTTTATATTTTAATACATTTTTTACTATTCTATTCAAATTCATTCCATTCAAATTTTGGGAAATGGTTATATTCTTTCTATTCTATTCTATTCAAGTTCAGATTTATTCTATTCTAATTTTAGAACATGGTTATATTATTTCTAATTTATTCTGTTCTATGCTATTGTTTTTTTTTTATGCCATTCTATTCCAATTTGCATTTATTCTATTTGAAATTAGAATTTTAGAAGATGGATATATTCTTTCTATTTTATTCTATTCTATTATTTTATATTCTACTCTATTATATTACTTTATTTTATTCTGTTCTTTTATTTTATATTTTATTTTGTTCTTTTTTTAACGCTATTATTTTCTATTCTTTTATTTTCTATTTATTTATTTTCTATTCTATTTTGTCTTTTTTTCTGTTCTATTCTATTATTTTCTATTCTATTGTATTCTATTCAAAAATTCAAATAGGAATCAAATTCAGAAAACGTTTCAAATTTGAATTTCGTCCAAAATGTTGTTTCATTATTTCGAATTTGTTTAAATTCATTACTATTGTAATTCAGATACATACAAATTTCCGAATAATGAAAAACTCATCTGAATTTAGATTTCGTAATGAACCGCACGTGTCTGGTTTAATCAGCTTATATTTTGCCTTTCCTGATATGGAGTTAAAGGGGTTGTAACATTTTTTCCCCTAAATAGCTTATTTTACCTTAGTACAGGGCTGTCTTCATGATAGGGCACACCTGGGCACTGCCCAGGGGCCCCAGCTACATGGGGGGGCCCCTGCACTTTCCCCCAGCCAGCTGCTCCTTGAGCCCACTCTGCCCCGAAATTGGGGGCCCCATGATGGCACTGAGAGTGATAGATACACAGGGGGGCCGTCTGCCTCCTACCTACTTGATGTCTGTTTACCTGCACTGTCATCATTGTAGGGGCCCCAGAGCATTACTTTGCCCAGGGGCCCATGATGCTATTAGGATGGCCCTGCCTTAGTGCAGTCCTCCTTCACTTACCTCATCCTTCCATTTTGCTTTTAAATGTCCTTATTTCTTCTCACTTCCTGTTCTTCTGTCTGTAACCCCACACCGTAATGCGAGGTTTTCTCCCTGGTGTGGAGAAAGCCTCTCGATGGGGTGAGCAGGAGAGTCAGGACGCTCTCTACTTTGCAGATAGAGAAAGGAGCTGTGTGTTAGTGGGCCTCCTGACACTCCTGCTCTCCCCTCCCCACTCAAGAGGCTTTCTCCACACCAGGGAGAAAGCCTCGCATTACTGTGTGGAGTTACAGACAGAAGAACAGGAAGTGAGGATTTCTCAGAAGAAATAAGGACATTTAAAAGCAAAATGGAAGGATGAGGTAAGGGAAGGAGGACGGCACTAAGGTAAAGGAAGATATTTAGGGAATAAAAAATTCCTTTACAACCCCTTGAATAAATCACTATCCACCACCCCCACCAGTCACCACTGCCCGCATTCTCCACCACTTGGTCTTGATACTTATAATAGAAGATCTCCATCTCCAGAAATGGATCGCTCTCAGTGGAACGTACTGCAGACGGTGGGGGTCATTCACAAGAGGAAATCTCCCTTATTCCCTACGGCTTCAGTTCACTCTATCACTCTTGTTGCGAATAGCCCCTGTAATATGCACTTCCTATGATCTTCACCATCTTCCTGATCTTCGTGACGCCACTCCCGCGCATGCGCACAGGAGCCATCAGTTACAGCACTTGCTAGTGAAGAAACGGCACGTGGGGTGAACCGGGGCCATGGTGGGAACCAGACATGTGCGATTTGTTTTGTTCCAAATTCATATTTTTTTTTTTATGAATTTAGACAAATTTGTTAATTCGGAAAGATCCTAATTAACGAAAACCTGCTTAACAAATTTTTCAGAATATTCTTAGATTTGTAAATTGTAAATTCGAAAATCGCAAAACTTGACAATTTGAAAATCTGAAATAATAACTACCCGTATATACTCGAATATAAGCCGAGGCACCCAATTTTACCACAAAAAAATGGGAAAATGTATCGACTCGAGTATAAGCCTAGGGTGTCCATGTGCGTGCCTCACTGTGTCCGTGTCTCACTGTGTCCGTGTCTCACTGTGTCCATGCCTCACGGTGCCCATGCCTCATTGTGTCCATGCCTCACTGTGTCCATGCCTCACGGTGCCCATGCCTCATTGTGTCCATGCCTCACTGTGCCCATGCCTCACTGTGTCCATGCCTCATTGTGTCCATGCCTCACTGTGCCCATGCCTCACTGTGCCCATGCCTCACTGTGCCCATGCCTCACTGTGTCCATGCCTCATTGTGTCCATGCCTCACTGTGCCCATGCCTCACTGTGCCCATGCCTCACTGTGCCCATGCCTCACTGTGCCCATGCCTCACTGTGTCCATGCCTCACTGTGTCCATGCCTCACTGTGTCCATGCCTCACTGTGCCCATGCCTCATTGTGTCCATGACTCACTGTGCCCATGCCTCACTGTGCCCATGCCTCATTGTGTCCATGACACACTGTGCCCATGCCTCACGGTGCCCATGCCTCATTGTGTCCATGACTCACTGTGCCCATGCCTCACGGTGCCATGCCTCAACGTGTCCATGCCTTATTGTGTCCATGCCTTACTATGTCCATGCCTCACTGTGTCCATGCCTCACAGTGCCCATGCCTCATTGTGTCGATGCCTCACGGTGCCCATGTCTTACTGTGTCCATGCCTCACTGTCTATAGAAGGGGTGTTCGGGTTTGAAAAATCGGTGCTCCCCGGCCGTAGGTTCCCTCAGATCTGTTCCCACAGATTTGAATATTCGATAATTTGTAAATTGTAAATTCGAAAATCGCAAAACTTGAAAATTTGAAAATGTGATTTAATAACTACCCGTATATACTCGAATATAAGCCGAGGCACATCATTTTATCACAAAAAAATGGGAAAACGTATCGATTCGAGTATAAGCCTAGGGTGTCCATCTGCATGCCTCACTGTGTCCATGCCTCATTGTGTCCATGATTTACTGTGCCCATGCCTCACTGTGCCCATGCCTTACTGTGCCTATGCCTCACTGTGTCCATGCCTCACTGTGCCCATGTCTCACTGTGCCCATGCCTCACTGTGCCCATGCCTCACTGTGCCCATGTCTCACTGTGCCCATGCCTCACTGTGCCCATGCCTCAACGTGTCCATGCCTTATTGTGTCCATGCCTCACTGTGCCCATGCCTTACTGTGCCCATGCCTCACGGTGCCCATGCCTCAACGTGTCCATGCCTTATTGTGTCCATGCCTCACTGTGCCCATGCCTTACTGTGCCCATGCCTTACTGTGTCCATGCCTCACTGTGTCCATGCCTCACTGTGTCCATGCCTCACGGTGCCCATGCCTTACTGTGCCCATGCCTCACTGTGTCCATGCCTCACTGTGTCCATGCCTTACTGTGCCCATGCCTCACGGTGCCCATGCCTCAACGTGTCCATGCCTTATTGTGTCCATGCCTCACTGTGCCCATGTCTTACTGTGTCCATGCCTCACTGTCTATAGAAGGGGTGTTCGGGTTTTAAAAAATCGGTGCTCCCCAGCCGTAGGTTCCCTAAGACAACAAACTGCACACTCAGAGTAAGAGGGGGCTACACGTGTGCCAATTTACGGATCCAGGGGACCTAAGACCGGCCGGTACTGGGTCCCCGAAGTCACTGGAGAAATTACCGTTTAACATTGAAGTCTATGGAAGGGGTGTCCGGCTTTGAAAAATCGGTGCTCCCCGGCTGTAGGTCCCCCGGACAACAAACGTTGCACACTTGTAGAGGAAGAGTGGGGCTACATGTGTGGGGTTCAGGAGACCTACGACTGGCCGGTACCGGGTCCCCAAAGTCCGAGAGATCAGGCGCAAAAAGGTGACTCAAGTATAAGCCGAGGGGGACATTTAAAAAAAAAAAATGTGCTGAAAAACTCGGCTTATACTCGAGTATATACGGTAACTATTAAATTATAGGTATTGGAATTTCCTTTCAAATTTGGCTGTTAGTGAAGTTAGTAACGAATACGAATTTATCCAAAGTTACGAATTATCCGAAATAACGAATGGCGCATCCAAACAAATTAATAAATATAAATAACAATAATAATAATAAAAACGTTTTCTTCATATGAATTATTTTTAATTCGTTCCGTTCCATTTGTTTTCAAATAACGAATAAAACGAAAAAAAGAAAAATGAATGAAACGAAAAACAATTGAAATGAAAATAAATAAATAAATAAAATAAAAAACACGAATAGGAATGAAAAAAAAAAATGAAATGAAAAACTAATGAAACGAAAAAAGAAAAACAAATTCGCTATTTTGGATAATTCGTTACTTTGGATAAATTAGTTCACCAAAAGCCAAATTTGAAAGGAAAGTCCAATACCTATAATTTATTAGTTAGTTTGTTAGTTATTATTTAGAATTTTCGGATTTTCGGTCTTTCATATTTTTGGATTTTCTTCCCTGTTTTTGGATTTTCAAATAACGAATGAAACGGAAAAAAAATAAAATGAAAATTAATATCGGAAAAGGAATAAAATAATAAAAAAGATATAAAAAAAAAAATGAAACGAAAAAAGACAAAAAATAAATTAATGTAATGAAAAACGAATGAAATGAAAAAAGAAAAAATTAATACAATGAAAAATTTATTAAACGAAGAACGAATGAAATGAAAGTAAATAAATAAAACGAAAACAAATTAAATGAAAAAAAAAATATGAAACGAAAGATGAAAAAATAAAAAAATAAAATGAATGAAATGAAAAATGGAAATAAATAAATTAATAAATGAAACAAAAAAACAAATATAAAAACAAACAAAAAACGAATACATTTTTTGGCGTTTTTTTTATATTTGTTTTTTGTTTCATTTATTTATTTATTAGTTTGTTTATTTATTTCCATTTTTCATTTTTTCATCTTTCGTTTCATAATTTAATTTTTTCAATTAACGTGTGAAGATAGCATTCGATTGGCTTTATAAGCAGATTTGTGTTACTTATGTTACATTGTGTTACTTATTAAATCGGCGTTGGGAGCCTAACAACCAATCAGGTTTTAGCATGCTGGGGTCCCCTCTGTGATGACGACTTCTGATTGGTTGCTTTCTGATGGGTTCATCTTTGGATAATCCTGAGTGCATCACTTGTATTATTCATACCTCATTGCTGGGATCTGTAAGAGGCTTAGCAGGAGTGAGGACTCTGTTTGTTTAGTAATATGGGGTCTGGTGACCCCGCCAGGGGAACACAGCCACCATTGTGCGGGGTCTTCCCCCCCTCCTCCTTCTCGCTGTCGGGGGTCTGCGGAGTCGCCCCCCCCCCCCCCCATTACTGGAGGAATATTGTTTTTCCTGTTTGTAGAAGAAGTGGGGAGGAGCGCGCTCAGCTTCACCTATTAGAGAGTAGAGGAACATGGAGAGAATGGGGGGGGGGGGTCCCAGGGTGAGGGGGGGGGGGTCAGTCACACTAGTGGCTGCTTTATGTCACACTGCCATCCCAGTACAATGCCAACTGGAGAGACTGGTACCCCCACCCCCATACTGGATGTGTAATGGACCCTCTGAGTATTATATAATGATACAGCACATTGTATATGACATCCCAACTATATACCCGGAGCTGGCTGTGTGACTGCTAGGGAGCGCAGAACACAGGGGGGGGGGGGGGGGCAGCGCTGTTGGGCTGCACACTGATTTTATACCCAGGCACTTTTTCACACTGAAGGGGCTTTTCAGGCGTTTTAGCGCTAAAAATAGTGCCTGCAAACAGCGCTGCCGAAGCGCCTGCAAAGCAAAAAATAGTTCTGCAAACTGCGCCCGAAAAAAAAAAAGCCGCTGCAAAGAGCCCCCTAAAAAAACGCCGCAGCCGAAGCGCATGCAAAGTGAAAAAAAGTCCTGCAAACACCCCCCGAAAAACACTGCTGTAAAACGCAGCTCCAAACTTTGCCCAAAAAAACGCTGCTCCAAAAAGTGCCGCTGCCAAAGCACCTGCAAAGGGAAAATAAAGTACTGCAAACAGCGCCTGAAAAACGCCGCTGCCGAAGCGCATGCAGGGCAGAAAAAGTCCTGCAAACAGCGCCCGAAAAACGCAGGTGCAAACAGCTCCCGAAAAACGCCTTTGCCGAAGCGCATGCAAAGTGAAAAAAAAGTCCTGCAAACAGCGCCCAAAAAGCGTCTGAAAAACGTAGCTGCAAACAGCGACCGAAAAAACGCTCCACAAAGCGCCACTGCCAAAGCACATGCAAAGTTAAAAAAAAAAGTACTGCAAACAGCGCCTGAAAATGCCGCTGCAAAAAGCGCCCCAAAAAAACACCACTGCCGAAGCGCATGCAAAGCGGAAAAAAGTCCTGCAAACAGCGCACAAAGAGCGCCACTGTTAACAGCTCGAAAAAAACGCTGCTGCAAACAGCGCTCGAAAAAACGCTGCAGCCGAAGCCCATGCAAAACTGAAAAAAAAGTCCTGAAAACAGCACCTGAAAAACACAGCTGTAAACAGCGCCCGAAAAACACAGCTCCAAACAGCGCCCAAAAAATGCTGCTCCAAAAAGCGCAGAACCCAGAGGGGGACCCAGCGCTGTTTGGCTGCACACTGATTTTATACCCAGGCACTTTTTCACACTGAAGGCGCTTTTCAGGTGTTTTAGCGCTAAAAATAGCCTGCAAACAGCGAAGTGAAAAAAATCCCGCAAACAGCCCCCGAAAAACACTGCTGTAAAACGCAGCTCCAAACATCGCCCCAAAAAAACGCTGCTCCAAAAAGTGCCGCTGCCAAAGCACCTGCAAAGGGAAAAGAAAGTACTGCAAACAGCGCCTGAAAAACGCCGCTGCCGAAGCGCATGCAAAGCAGAAAAAAGTCCTGCAAACAGAGCCCAAAAAGCGTCTGAAAAACGTAGCTGCAAACAGCACTCGAAAAAACGCCGCAGCCGAAGCCCATGCAAAACAGAAAAAAGTCCTGAAAACAGCACCTGAGAAACACAACTGTAAACAGCGCACAAAAAACGCAGCTCCAAACAGCGCCCGAAAAATGCTGCTCCAAAAAGCGCTGCTCCTGAAGCACCTGCAAAGGGAAAAAAAGTACTGCGCCTGAAAAAATGCTGCTGCAAATAGCGCCTGAAAAACTTCGCAGCCGTAGCCCATGCAAAACGGAAAAAAGTCCTGAAAGCAGCGCGCGAAAAACGCAGCTGCAAACAGCGCCCGAAAAACACCGCTGTACACAGCACGCGAAAAACGTAGCTTTAAACAGGGCCGGAAAAAAAGCTGATCCAAAAAGCGCTGCTGCTGAAGCACCTGCAAAGTGAAAAAAAAGTACTCCAAACAGCGCCCAAACAGCGCCACTATTAACAGCTCGAAAAAAAACGCTGCTGCAAACAGCGCTCGAAAAAACGATGCAGCTGAAGCCCATGCAAAATGGAAAAAAGTCCTGAAAACAGCACCTGAAAAACACAGCTGTAAACAGCGCCCGAAAAACGCAGCTCCAAAAAGCGCCGCTCCCGAAGCACCTGCAAAGGGGAAAAAAAGTACTGCGCCCGAAAAAATGCTGCTGCAAATAGCGCGTGAAAAACGCCGTAGCCCATGCAAAACGGAAAAAAGTCCTGAAAACAGCACGCGAAAAACGTAGCTGCAAACAGCGCCCGAAAAACACTGCGGTAAACAACGTGCGAAAAACGCAGCTCCAAACAGCGCCCGAAAAACGCAGCTGTAAACAGCGCCCGAAAAACGCAGCTGTAAACAGCGCCCGAAAAACGCAGCTCCAAACAGGGCCCGAAAAAATGCTGCTCCAAAAAGCGCCACTGCTGAAGCACCTGCAATATGAAAAAAAAGTACTGCAAACAGCTTCTGAAAAACGTCGCTGCCGAAGGGCATGCAGAGCAGAAAAAGTCCTGCAAACTGCGCCCGAAAAAACGCTGCTCCAAAAAGCGCCTCTGCCAAAGCACCTGCAAAGTGAAAAAACAGACCCCAAAAAGCGCCGTTAACAGCGCCCGAAAAACTTAGCTGCAAACAGCGCCCGAAAAAACGCTCCTCCACAAAGCGCCCCCCATGCTGGTGACGTGTACTCTCCATTGGAACCCAGGGTGACAACACAGGAGCACATTTGGGGGACAGGGAAAAAGCGTTGTCACCCTATAACAGGAAGTGCCTGAACAAGAACCTCCATGGCAGGATCGACTCTTTTCTTTTTTGAGTTTCAAATGTAGAAATATTTAAAGTGCCGGGCCCCTGGGATGGTGACCATTCCCCGCACACTGTGAGATGAAGAGATGGTGACAGTCCCTGTAGATGTGGTTCAGCATTGTGTCACACCCTGTGCTGCTCTTCTTATCTCCTGCTCTGCTATCAGCTCCTGGGAGTCCCCCATATGGAGAGGTGGGAGCGCCGATAACATGGGTCTGGTGACGCCCGCCGATCCTGAGCCCGTCACGTCTCCAGGGCCTGGGTGACCGTTATACTTGTCAGGGGGCCCGACCTTCCATGGGCCCCCTACAGCTCCTCCAATACGAATACAGAAGAGAAATGCAGATTTTACCACATTTGTCTTTTTTGTAGAACATCACTGATGTCTCCTTCATTTATCGCATAGCGTTCCTGACTTTTTGTTGGGCGATTTTCCTCACGATTCCACACATCACACATAGAGTAACCCAATCATTTCAAAGGGTTGCACTGTGCACGTTTGTCACCCAAAAGAAGCTCCTGCTACTTTTTGGGCGAAAAGCTTAGTGAGATTTTGCTGCAATTACTGTTCAATTCTGTCATGAAACAATCGCAGCAGAATCGCATTGCATTTGGGGTGCTATTAAGAATCCGTTGCATGCAGTGGTGTATTTTGGTTTTGTGCTGCCCTAGGCAAGACTAAAATTGGACACCCCCTCTATCTAAATGTGTCCCTCCCCTTCCTTCTCAAGTGGCTATTTGGGGGCTCTGGTGGTGGCTATGCGGGGTCTATGGTGGCTGGGTGAGAGAGGGAGGACGGGGGAGAGAGGTGGGGGGAAGGAGAGAGAGGTAGGGGGGACAAACAGAGGGGAGAGAGTGAGGGAGATACTGGGGGAGAGAGACAGAGGAGGGGAGAGAGACAGAGGGGAGAGAGTGAGAGAGAAAGACAGAGGAGGTGGGAGAGGGGAGAGATAGAGAGGTGGGGGAGAGAGACAGAGGTGGGGGAGGAGAGACAGAGGGGGAGAGAGTGAGGGAAGAGAGAGGTGGGGGAGAGACAGAGGGAGGGAGAGAGAGAGAGGTGGGGGAGAGAAAGAGTGAGGAAAGAGGGGTGTTGGGAGAGAGAGGGGGGAGAGAGAGAGAGGGAAGAGAAAGTGGGGGGGGAGAGAGGGGAGAGAGAGAGGTGGGGGAGAGAGAGGTCAGAGAGAGAGAGGGGTGGGGGAAAGAATGAGGGGAGAGAGAGATGGGGGGGAGACAGAAGGTGAGAAAGAGAGGTGGGGGAGAGAAACAGAGGGGGAAGAGAGACAGAGGGGGAGCGAGAGGGGGAGAGAGAGGGGGGAGAGAGTGAGGGGAGATAGAGGTGGGGGGGGAGACAGGGGGTGAGAGAGAGAGTGGTGAGAGAGAGGTGGGGGGAGACAGAGGGTGAGAGAGATAGGGGGTGAGAGAGAGGTAGGGGAGATAGAGAAAAGGGGTGAGAGAGAGGGGGGTTGAGAGAGAGTGAGGGTGAGAGAGAGGAGGAAGAGAGAGATGGGGAGAGAGTGAGGTGGGGGGAGCGAGGGGGTTTAGAGAGAGGGGGTTAGAGAGATTGGGTGAGCGAGAGGGGGTGAGATAGGGGGGTGTTAGAGAGAGGGGGCTCCCCTATTCCCCCTGGGATGATGACTCTTGGGGGGCGGGGGAGACTTTCCCACTCCCCCCTAAAAAACAACACCAGACTCACACCTTCCCGCAGTACACCGGCTCCTTTTTACCAGCTATGTGTGGTGAGGCACAATCACAGCCCGGGACTCCGACCTGCTCTACTTCTGGGATAGGAGGCTGCAGCCACCACCCAAACCTCCTGCTTCCGCTTTTCTCTCATCATCTCCTGTAGTATGTCTGCAGGCTCTGACCATCTCCTGTATCATGTATGCAATCTCTGACCATCTCTTGTAGTATGTCTGCAGTCTCTGACCATCTCCTGTATCATGTCTGCAGTCTCTGACCATCTCCTGTATCATGTCTGCAATCTCTGACAATCTCCTGTATCATGTCTGCAGTCTCTGATCATCTCCTGTACTATGTCTGCAGTCTCTAATCATCTCCTGTAGTATGTCTGCAGTCTCTGACCATCTCCTGTATCATGTCTGCAGTCTCTGACCATCTCCTGTATCATGTCTGCAGTCTCTGACCATCTCCTGTATCATGTCTGCAGTCTCTGATCATCGCCTGTAGTATGGCTGCAGTCTCTGATCATCTCCTGTACTATGTCTGCAGTCTCTAATCATCTCCTGTAGTATGTCTGCAGTCTCTGACCATCTCCTGTATTATGTCTGCAGTCTCTGACCATCTCCTGTATCATGTCTGCAGTCTCTGATCATCGCCTGTAGTATGGCTGCAGTCTCTGATCATCTCCTGTACTATGTCTGCAGTCTCTAATCATCTCCTGTAGTATGTCTGCAGTCTCTGACCATCTCCTGTATTATGTCTGCAGTCTCTGACCATCTCCTGTAGTATGTCTGCAGTGTCTGATCATCTCCTGTAGTATGTCTGCAGTCTCTGACCATCTCCTGTACTATGTCTGCAGTCTCTGACCATCTCCTGTAGTATGTCTGCAGTCTCTGCTCATCTCCTGTATCATGTCTGCAGTCTCTGACCATCTCCTGTAGTATGTCAGCAGTCTCTGCTTATCTCCTGTATCATGTCTGCAGTCTCTGACCATCTCTTGTAGTATGTATGCAGTCTCTGACCATCTCCTGTATCATGTCTGCAGTCTCTAATCATCTCCTGTAGTATGGCTGCAGTCTCTGATCATCTCCTGTATCATGTCTGCAGTCTCTGACCATCTCCTGCAGTATGTCTGCAGTCTCTGACCATCTCCTGCAGTATGTCTGCAGTCTCTAGTATTTCATGCTCTGTAATGTAAATGTTGGTGTCCCCCTTGAGACCCCTTTATATAACAAGATGTTTCACCAGCACTGTTGTAGAGGGAGAATCTCCAAATCTGTGATCCATTAAGTGAAATATGGAACAGCAAACACGGAAAGGCACACGGACATTTCTTCATGTTTTGCAGAACTCGGATTCCCCTCCAGCTTTGATGACATTGTGATTTCCCTGTATGAGATGCCATGATAAATAAGGGGGGGGGGCTCAGTGAGGACGCAGACACCCCCCCCCCCCAGTCTGGAGGGTCCTCGGGGCCCCAATCCGCCATCATGGATGATCCGGGGATGGATAATTCGACCTGTCAGCGGATGAATGGAGGTCACGCGTGATGGGGGGAGGGGGGTGACCTGTGTATAATGACAGCAGGAAGTGAGGAGAACTCCTCCATTCAGGACAATGAGCCCCTCCAGGAGACAATGGATGGTAATGGGGCCAAGTCAGAGACCAGAGCCGAGTCATTAGAAATAATAACAACTAGGAGGGGTGATGTCACCTACATAGCGGGGAGAGGCACTGAGAGCCTCATACCTCCTCCGCACGGTTCACGCCACACTTCTGAGACCTACATGTGTCTCTGCATGTGTGTTATTGATGAGTCTCCGTTTTTTTTTTTTCTCGGTGATGAAATTTTCATGCGATTTCCATTGTAGTGTAGCAGTACCCCCGTGGGGGCCGCTGAGTGATGTGGTCCACCTGTCTCAGCCGGGCTTCTGCAAAAGTACCTTATTACAGCCAGGGATAGTGGGCCCCTATGGTGAAGCAAAGAAAGTTCTGGTGCTAGCTGCCCTTTTTGGTGGACTACTGATCCCAGTCAGCCCTTTGCAAGCCCTGACAGCCCTCCTGACTGCAGCTGCCCGACTTCAGTCCGCTCCGGCATGCCTGCAGTCTCTGACCATCTCCTGAGTCCTGTAGTATGTCTGCAGTCTCTGACCATCTCCTGTACTATGTCTGCAGTCTCTGACCATCTCCTGTATCATGTCTGCAGTATCTGACCATCTCCTGAGTCCTGTACTATGTCTGCAGTCTCTGACTATCTCCTGTATCATGTCTGCAGTCTCTGACCATCTCCTGAATCTGGTAATTTGTCTGCAGTCTCTTACCCTCTCCTGTATTATGTTTGTAGTCTCTGACCATCTCCTGTATCATGTCTGCAGTCTCTGACCATCTCCTAAGTCCTGTACTATGTCTGCAGTCTCTGACTATCTCCTGTATCATGTCTGCAGTCTCTGACCATCTCCTGAATCTGGTACTATGTCTGCAGTCTCTGACCATCTCCTGTAGTATATCTGCAGTCTCTGATCATCTCCTGTATTATGTCTGCAGTCTCTGACCATCTCCTGTATAATGTCTGCAGTCTCTGACCATCTCCTATAGTATATCTGCAGTCTCTGATCATCTCCTGTAGTAGGTCTGCAGTCTCTGACCATATCCTGTACTATGTCTGCAGTCTCTGACCACCTCTTGTAGTATGTCTGCAGTCTCTGATCATCTCCTGTAGAATGTTTGCAGTCTCTGACCATCTCCTGTAGTATTTCTGCAGTCTCTAACCATCTTCTGTAGAATGGAATGTCTGCGGTCTCTGACCATCACATGTATTATGTCTGCAGTCTCTGACCATCTTCTGTAGAAGTCTGCAGTCTCTGGCCATCTCCTGTAGTATGTCTGCAGTCTCTGACCATCTCCTGTATTATATCTGCAGTCTCTGACCATCTTCTGTATTATGTCTGCAGTCTCTGATCATCTCCTGTAGTAGGTCTGCAGTCTCTGACCATATCCTGTACTATGTCTGCAGTCTCTGACCACCTCTTGTAGTATGTCTGCAGTCTCTGACCATCTCCTGTAGTATATCTGCAGTCTCTGATCATCTCCTGTAGTAGGTCTGCAGTCTCTGACCATATCCTGTACTATGTCTGCAGTCTCTGACCACCTCTTGTAGTATGTCTGCAGTCTCTGATCATCTCCTGTACTATGTCTGCAGTCTCTGACCATCTCCTGTAGAATGTTTGCAGTCTCTGACCATCTCCTGTAGTATTTCTGCAGTCTCTAACCATCTTCTGTAGAATGGAATGTCTGCGGTCTCTGACCATCACATGTAGTATGTCTGCAGTATCTGACCATCTTCTGTAGAAGTCTGCAGTCTCTGGCAATCTCCTGTAGTATGTCTGCAGTCTCTGACCATCTCCTGTATTATATCTGCAGTCTCTGACCATCTTCTGTATTATGTCTGCAGTCTCTGATCATCTCCTGTACTATGTATGCAGATGGATGGCGTCAGTAGGGCAGTGGCTGGTGTCAGTAGAGCAGTGGTCGGTGTCAGTTGGGCAGTGGACGGTGCTAGTAGAGCAGTGAATGGTGTCAGTAGAGCAGTGGACGGTGTCAGTTGGGCAGTGGATGGTGCTAGTAGAGCAGTGGACGGTGTCAGTAGAGCAGTGGATGGTGTCAGTAGGGCAGTGGACGATGTCAGTTGGGCAGTGGACGGTGTCAGTAGGGCAGTGGATGGTGTCAGTAGAACAGTGGTCGGTGTCAGTACGGCAGTGGATGGTGTCAGTAGAGCAATGGACGGTGTCAGTAGAGCAGTGGAGGGTGTCAGTAGAGCAGTGGAGGGTGTCAGTAGGGCAGTGGACGGTGTCAGTAGGGCAGTGGACGTTGTCAGTAGAGCAGTGGACGGTGTCAGTAGAGCAGTGGATGGTGTCAGTAGAACAGTGGTTGGTGTCAGTAGAGCAGTGGATGGTGTCAGTAGAGCAATGGACGGTGTCAGTAGAGCAGTGGAGGGTGTCAGTAGGGCAGTGGACGGTGTCAGTAGAGCAGTGGACGGTGTCAGTAGGGCAGTGGAAGGTGTCAGTAGAGCAGTGGACGGTGTCAGTAGAGTTAGGCAGTGGATGGTGTCAGCAGAGCAGTGGATGGTGTCAGTAGAGCAGTGGACGGTGTCAGTAGAGCAGTGGATGGTGTCAGCAGAGCAGTGGATGGTGTCAGTAGAGCAGTGCATGGTGTCAGTAGAGCAGTGGACGGTGTCAGTAGGGCAGTGGATGGTGTCAGTAGAGCAGTGGATGGTGTCAGTAGAGCAGTGGATGGTGGTCAGTAGGGCAGTGGACAGTGTCAGTAGGGCAGTGGACGGCGTCAGTTGGACAGTGGACAGTGTCAGTTGGGCAGTGGACGGTGTCAGTAGAGCAGTGTATGGTGTCAGTAGAGCAGTGGACGGTGTCAGTTGGGCAGTGGACGGTGTCAGTTGGGCAGTGGACGGTGTCAGTAGAGCAGTGCATGGTGTCAGTAGAGCAGTGGACGGTGTCAGTAGGGCAGTGGATGGTGTCAGTAGGGCAGTGGATGGTGTCAGTAGGGCAGTGGATGGTGTCAGTAGAGCAGTGGATGGTGTCAGTAGGGCAGTGGATGGTGTCAGTTGGACAGTGAACAGTGTCAGTAGAGCAGTGGACGGGAATTTTGTCAGTAGAGCAATGGACGTTGTCAGTAGGGCAGTGGACGGTGTCAGTTGGGCAGTGGACGGTGTCAGTTGGGCAGTGGACAGTGTGAGTAGTGCAGTGGACGGTGTTTTGTCAGTAGGGCAGCAGTGGACGATGTCAGTTGGGCAGTGGACGGTGTCAGTAGAGCAGTGGATGGTGTCAGTAGAACAGTGGTCGGTGTCAGTAGAGCAGTGGATGGTGTCAGTAGAGCAATGGACGGTGTATGTCAGTAGAGCAGTGGAGGGTGTCAGTAGAGCAGTGGACGGTGTCAGTAGAGCAGTGGACGGTGTCAGTAGGGCAGTGGATGGTGTCAGTAGAACAGTGGTCGGTGTCAGTAGGGCAGTGGATGGTGTCAGTAGAGCAATGGACGGTGTCAGTAGAGCAGTGGAGGGTGTCAGTAGAGCAGTGGAGGGTGTCAGTAGGGCAGTGGATGGTGTCTGCAGTAGGGCAGTGGATGTTGTCAGTAGAGCAGTGGACGGTGTCAGTAGAACAGTGGTTGGTGTCAGTAGAGCAGTGGATGGTGTCAGTAGAGCAATGGACGGTGTCAGTAGAGCAGTGGAGGGTGTCAGTAGAGCAGTGGATGGTGTCAGCAGAGCAGTGGATGGTGTCAGTAGAGCAGTGGACGGTGTCAGTAGAGCAGTGGATGGTGTCAGCAGAGCAGTGGATGGTGTCAGTAGAGCAGTGCATGGTGTCAGTAGAGCAGTGGACGGTGTCAGTAGGGCAGTGGATGGTGTCAGTAGAGCAGTGGATGGTGTCAGTAGAGCAGTGGATGGTGTCAGTAGGGCAGTGGACAGTGTCAGTAGGGCAGTGGACGGTGTTTGGTCAGTTGGACAGTGGACAGTGTCAGTTGGGCAGTGGACGGTGTCAGTAGAGCAGTGTAAGGATGGTGTCAGTAGAGCAGTGGACGTTGTCAGTAGGGCAGTGGACGGTGTCAGTTGGGCAGTGGACGGTGTCAGTAGAGCAGTGCATGGTGTCAGTGTCAGAGCAGTGGACGGTGTCAGTAGGGCAGTGGTGGATGGTGTCAGTAGGGCAGTGGATGGTGTCAGTAGGGCAGTGGATGGTGTCAGTAGAGCAGTGGATGGTGTCAGTAGGGCAGTGGACGGTGTCAGTTGGACAGTGAACAGTGTCAGTAGAGCAGTGGACGGTGTCAGTAGAGCAATGGACGTTGTCAGTAGGGCAGTCTTGGACGGTGTCAGTTGGGCAGTGGACGGTGTGTGTCAGTTGGGCAGTGGACGGTGTCTGTAGAGCAGTGGACGGTGTCAGTAGGGCAGTGGACGATGTCAGTTGGGCAGTGGACGGTGTCAGTAGTGTCAGTAGGCAGTGGATGGTGCAGTATGTCAGTAGAACAGTGGTCGGTTTCAGTGGTTGGTGTCAGTAGAGCAGTGGGTCATGGTGTCAGTAGGGCAGTGGACGGTGTGTAAGAGTGGAGTGTCGGAACAGTGTGTTCAGTAGAGAAGTGAAGTGTGTCAGTAGAGCAGTGGACGGTGTCAGTAGAGCAGTGGACGGTGTCAGTAGGGCAGTGGACGATGTGGTTGGGCAGTTGGGCAGTGGACGGTGTCAGTAGAGCAGTGGATGGTGTCAGTAGAACAGTGGGTCGGTGTCAGTAGAGCAGTGGATGGTGTCAGTAGAGCAATGGACAGTGTCAGTAGAGCAGTGGATGGTGTCAGTAGAACAATAGACGTTGTCAGTAGGGCAGTGGACGGTGTCAGTTGGGCAGTGGACGGTGTCAGTTGGGCAGTGGACGGTGTCTGTAGAGCAGTGGACGGTGTCAGTAGGGCAGTGGACGATGTCAGTTGGGCAGTGGACGGTGTCAGTAGAGCAGTGGATGGTGTCAGTAGAACAGTGGTCGGTGTCAGTAGAGCAGTGGATGGTGTCAGTTGGGCAGTGGACGGTGTCAGTTGGGCAGTGGACAGTGTGAGTAGTGCAGTGGACGGTGTCAGTAGGGCAGTGGACGATGTCAGTTGGGCAGTGGACGGTGTCAGTAGAGCAGTGGATGGTGTCGCCGTTGTCAGTAGAACAGTGGTCGGTGTCAGTAGAGCAGTGGATGGTGTCAGTAGAGCAATGGACGGTGTCAGTAGAGCAGTGGAGGGTGTCAGTGTCAGAGCAGTGGGACGGTGTCAGTAGGGTGGCAGTGGAGCAGTGGACGTGTCAGTAGAACAGTGGTCGGTGTCAGTAGGGCAGTGGATGGTGTCAGTAGAGCAATGGATGGTGTCAGTAGAGCAGTGGAGGGTGTCAGTAGAGCAGTGGAGGGTGTCAGTAGGGCAGTGGATGGTGTCAGTAGGGCAGTGGATGTTGTCAGTAGAGCAGTACGGTGTCAGTAGAACAGTGGTTGGTGTCAGTAGAGCAGTGGATGGTGTCAGTAGAGCAATGGACGGTATCAGTAGAGCAGTGGAGGGTGTCAGTAGAGCAGTGGATGGTGTCAGCAGAGCAGTGGATGGTGTCAGTAGAGCAGTGCATGGTGTCAGTAGAGCAGTGGACGGTGTCAGTAGGGCAGTGGATGGTGTCAGTAGAGCAGTGGATGGTGTCAGTAGAGCAGTGGATGGTGTCAGTAGGGCAGTGGACAGTGTCAGTAGGGCAGTGGACGGTGTCAGTTGGACAGTGGACAGTGTCAGTTGGGCAGTGGACGGTGTCAGTAGAGCAGTGTATGGTGTCAGTAGAGCAGTGGACGTTGTCAGTAGGGCAGTGGACGGTGTCAGTTGGGCAGTGGACGGTGTCAGTAGAGCAGTGCATGGTGTCAGTAGAGCAGTGGACGGTGTCAGTAGGGCAGTGGATGGTGTCAGTAGGGCAGTGGATGGTGTCAGTAGGGCAGTGGATGGTGTCAGTAGAGCAGTGGATGGTGTCAGTAGGGCAGTGGACAGTGTCAGTAGAGCAGGTGGACGGTGTCAGTAGAGCAATGGACGTTGTCAGTAGGGCAGTGGACGGTGTCAGTTGGGCAGTGGACGGTGTCAGTTGGGCAGTGGACGGTGTCTGTAGAGCAGTGGACGGTGTCAGTAGGGCAGTGGACGATGTCAGTTGGGCAGTGGACGGTGTCAGTAGAGCAGTGGATGGTGTCAGTAGAACAGTGGTCGGTGTCAGTAGAGCAGTGGATGGTGTCAGTAGAGCAATGGACGGTGTCAGTAGAGAAGTGGAGTGTGTCAGTAGAGCAGTGGACGGTGTCAGTAGAGCAGTGGACGGTGTCAGTAGGGCAGTGGACGATGTCAGTTGGGCAGTGGACGGTGTCAGTAGAGCAGTGGATGGTGTCAGTAGAACAGTGGTCGGTGTCAGTAGAGCAGTGGATGGTGTCAGTAGAGCAATGGACAGTGTCAGTAGAGCAGTGGATGGTGTCAGTAGAACAATAGACGTTGTCAGTAGGGCAGTGGACGGTGTCAGTTGGGCAGTGGACGGTGTCAGTTGGGAGTGGACGGTGTCTGTAGAGCAGTGGACGGTGTCAGTAGGGCAGTGGACGATGTCAGTTGGGCAGTGGACGGTGTCAGTAGAGCAGTGGATGGTGTCAGTAGAACAGTGGTCGGTCGGTGTCAGTAGAGCAGTGGATGGTGTCAGTTGGGCAGTGGACGGTGTCAGTTGGGGCAGTGGACAGTGTGAGTAGTGCAGTGGACGGTGTCAGTAGGGCAGTGGACGATGTCAGTTGGGCAGTGGACGGTGTCAGTAGAGCAGTGGATGGTGTCAGTAGAACAGTGGTCGGTGTCAGTAGAGCAGTGGATGGTGTCAGTAGAGCAATGGACGGTGTCAGTAGAGCAGTGGAGGGTGTCAGTAGAGCAGTGGACGGTGTCAGTAGGGCAGTGGATGGTGTCAGTAGAACAGTGGTCGGTGTCAGTAGGGCAGTGGATGGTGTCAGTAGAGCAATGGATGGTGTCAGTAGAGCAGTGGAGGGTGTCAGTAGAGCAGTGGAGGGTGTCAGTAGGGCAGTGGATGGTGTCAGTAGGGCAGTGGATGTTGTCAGTAGAGGTGGACGGTGTGGTGTCAGTAGAACAGTGGTTGGTGTCAGTAGAGCAGTGGATGGTGTCAGTAGAGCAATGGACGGTATCAGTAGAGCAGTGGAGGGTGTCAGTAGAGCAGTGGATGGTGTCAGCAGAGCAGTGGATGGTGTCAGTAGAGCAGTGGACGGTGTCAGTAGAGCAGTGGATGGTGTCAGCAGAGCAGTGGATGGTGTCAGTAGAGCAGTGCATGGTGTCAGTAGAGCAGTGGACGTTGTCAGTAGGGCAGTGGACGGTGTCAGTTGGGCAGTGGACGGTGTCAGTAGAGCAGTGCATGGTGTCAGTAGAGCAGTGGACGGTGTCAGTAGGGCAGTGGATGGTGTCAGTAGGGCAGTGGATGGTGTCAGTAGGGCAGTGGATGGTGTCAGTAGAGCAGTGGACGGTGTCAGTAGGGCAGTGGACGGTGTCAGTTGGACAGTGAACAGTGTCAGTAGAGCAGTGGACGGTGTCAGTAGAGCAATGGACGTTGTCAGTAGGGCAGTGGACGGTTGTCAGTTGGGCAGTGGACGGTGTCAGTTGGGCAGTGGACGGTGTCTGTAGAGCAGTGGACGGTGTCAGTAGGGCAGTGGACGATGTCAGTTGGGCAGTGGACGGTGTCAGTAGAGCAGTGGATGGTGTCAGTAGAACAGTGGTCGGTGTCAGTAGAGCAGTGGATGGTGTCAGTAGAGCAATGGACGGTGTCAGTAGAGAAGTGGAGGGTGTCAGTAGAGCAGTGGACGGTGTCAGTAGAGCAGTGGACGGTGTCAGTAGGGCAGTGGACGATGTCAGTTGGGCAGTGGACGGTGTCAGTAGAGCAGTGGATGGTGTCAGTAGAACAGTGGTCGGTGTCAGTAGAGCAGTGGATGGTGTCAGTAGAGCAATGGACGGTGTCAGTAGAGCAGTGGATGGTGTCAGTAGAACAATGGACGTTGTCAGTAGGGCAGTGGACGGTGTCAGTTGGGCAGTGGACGGTGTCAGTTGGGCAGTGGACGGTGTCTGTAGAGCAGTGGACGGTGTCAGTAGGGCAGTGGACGATGTCAGTTGGGCAGTGGACGGTGTCAGTAGAGCAGTGGATGGTGTCAGTAGAACAGTGGTCGGTGTCAGTAGAGCAGTGGATGGTGTCAGTAGAGCAATGGACGGTGTCAGTAGAGCAGTGGATGGTGTCAGTAGTAGAACAATGGACGGTGTCAGTAGAGCAGTGGAGGGTGTCAGTTTGGTAGTGGACGGTGTCAGTAGAGCAGTGGACGGTGTCAGTAGAACAGTGGTCGGTGTCAGTAGGGCAGTGGAGGGTGTCAGTAGAGCAGTGGACGGTGTCAGTAGGGCAGTGGATGGTGTCAGTAGAACAGTGGTCGGTGTCAGTAGAGCAGAGGATGGTGTCAGTTGGGCAGTGGACGGTGTCAGTAGAGCAGTGGAGGGTGTCAGTAGAGCAGTGGATGGTGTCAGTAGAGCAGTGGACGGTGTCAGTAGGGCAGTGGACGGTGTCAGTAGGGCAGTGGATGGTGTCAGTAGGGCAGTGGACAGTGTCAGTAGGGCAGTGGATGGTGTCAGTAGGGCAGTGGACAGTGTCAGTAGAGCAGTGGATGGTGTCAGTAGGGCAGTGGACGGTGTCAGTAGAGCAGTGGATGGTGTCAGTAGGGCAGTGGATGGTGTCAGTAGGGCAGTGGACGGTGTCAGTGGAGCAGTGGACGGTGTTAGTAGAGCAGTGGATGGTGTCAGTAGAGCAGTGGACGGTGTCAGTAGGGCAGTGGACGATGTCAGTTGGGCAGTGGACGGTGTCAGTAGAGCAGTGGATGGTGTCAGTAGAACAGTGGTCGGTGTCAGTAGAGCAGTGGATGGTGTCAGTAGAGCAATGGACGGTGTCAGTAGAGCAGTGGAGGTGTCAGTCAGCTTAGAGCAGTGGACGGTGTCAGTAGGGCAGTGGATGGTGTCAGTAGAACAGTGGTCGGTGTCAGTAGGGCAGTGGATGGTGTCAGTCAGTAGAGCAATGGATGGTGTCAGTAGAGCAGTGGAGGGTGTCAGTAGAGTCAGTAGCAGTGGAGGGTGTCAGTAGGGCAGTGGATGGTGTCAGTAGGGCAGTGGATGTTGTCAGTAGAGCAGTGGACGGTGTCAGTAGAACAGTGGTTGGTGTCAGTAGAGCAGTGGATGGTGTCAGTAGAGCAATGGACGGTATCAGTAGAGCAGTGGAGGGTGTCAGTAGAGCAGTGGATGGTGTCAGCAGAGCAGTGGATGGTGTCAGTAGAGCAGTGGACGGTGTCAGTAGAGCAGTGGATGGTGTCAGCAGAGCAGTGGATGGTGTCAGTAGAGCAGTGCATGGTGTCAGTAGAGCAGTGGACGGTGTCAGTAGGGCAGTGGATGGTGTCAGTAGAGCAGTGGATGGTGTCAGTAGAGCAGTGGATGGTGTCAGTAGGGCAGTGGACAGTGTCAGTAGGGCAGTGGACGGTGTCAGTTGGACAGTGGACAGTGTCAGTTGGGCAGTGGACGGTGTCAGTAGAGCAGTGTATGGTGTCAGTAGAGCAGTGGACGTTGTCAGTAGGGCAGTGGACGGTGTCAGTTGGGCAGTGGACGGTGTCAGTAGAGCAGTGCATGGTGTCAGTAGAGCAGTGGACGGTGTCAGTAGGGCAGTGGATGGTGTCAGTAGGGCAGTGGATGGTGTCAGTAGGGCAGTGGATGGTGTCAGTAGAGCAGTGGATGGTGTCAGTAGGGCAGTGGACGGTGTCAGTTGGACAGTGAACAGTGTCAGTAGAGCAGTGGACGGTGTCAGTAGAGCAATGGACGTTGTCAGTAGGGCAGTGGACGGTGTCAGTTGGGCAGTGGACGGTGTCAGTTGGGCAGTGGAGTGGACGGTGTCAGTAGGGCAGTGGACGGTGTCAGTGGAGCAGTGGACGGTGTTAGTAGAACAGTGGATGGTGTCAGTAGAGCAGTGGACGGTGTCAGTAGGGCAGTGTCAGTAGAGCAGTGGACGGTGTCAGTAGAGCAGTGGGTGGTGTCAGTAGAGCAGTGGAGGGTGTCAGTGGAGCAGTGGACGGTGTCAGTAGAGCAGTGGATGGTGTCAGTAGAGCAGTGGACGGTGTCAGTAGGGCAGTGTCAGTAGAGCAGTGGACGGTGTCAGTAGAGCAGTGGAGGGTGTCAGTAGAGCAGTGGATGTGTCAGTAGAGCAGTGGACGGTGTCAGTAGGGCAGTGGACGGTGTCAGTAGAGCAGTGGATGGTGTCAGTAGAGCAGTGGACGGTGTCAGTATGGCAGTGTCAGTAGAGCAGTGGACGGTGTCAGTAGGGCAGTGTCAGTAGAGCAGTGGGTGGTGTCAGTAGAGCAGTGGAGGGTGTCAGTGGAGCAGTGGACGGTGTCAGTAGAGCAGTGGATGGTGTCAGTAGAGCAGTGGACGGTGTCTGTAGAGCAGTGGATGGTGTCAGTAGAGCAATGGACGGTGTCAGTAGAGCAGTGGAGGGTGTCAGTAGAGCAGTGGACGGTGTCAGTAGAGCAGTGGACGGTGTCAGTAGGGCAGTGGACGGTGTCAGTAGAGCAGTGGATGGTGTCAGCAGAACAATGGACGGTGTCAGTAGAGCAGTGGAGGGTGTCAGTTTGGC
The DNA here is from genome assembly GCA_029574335.1 of Rana kukunoris. NCBI lineage: Eukaryota > Metazoa > Chordata > Amphibia > Anura > Ranidae > Rana > Rana kukunoris. The sequence goes on from JAJQKJ010000502.1 coordinate 186,521, forward strand.
AGTGGACGGTGTCAGTAGAGCAGTGGACGGTGTCAGTAGAACAGTGGTCGGTGTCAGTAGGGCAGTGGAGGGTGTCAGTAGAGCAGTGGACGGTGTCAGTAGGGCAGTGGATGGTGTCAGTAGAACAGTGGTCGGTGTCAGTAGAGCAGAGGATGGTGTCAGTTGGGCATGTGGACGGTGTCAGTAGAGCAGTGGAGGGTGTCAGTAGAGCAGTAGATGTGGTGTCAGTAGAGCAGTGGACGGTGTCAGTAGGGCAGTGGACGGTGTCAGTAGGGCAGTGGATGGTGTCAGTAGGGCAGTGGATGGTGTCAGTAGGGCAGTGGACAGTGTCAGTAGGGCAGTGGATGGTGTCAGTAGGGCAGTGGACGGGTGACGGTGTCAGTAGAGCAGTGGATGGTGTCAGTAGGGCAGTGGACGGTGTCAGTAGAGCAGTGGATGGTGTCAGTAGGGCAGTGGATGGTGTCAGTAGGGCAGTGGACGGTGTCAGTTGGGCAGTGGACGGTGTTAGTAGAGCAGTGGATGGTGTCAGTAGAGCAGTGGACGTGTGGTGTCAGTAGGGCAGTGTCAGTAGAGCAATGGCCGGTGTCAGTAGAGCAGTGGAGGGTGTCAGTAGAGCAGTGGACGGTGTCAGTAGAGCAGTGGACGGTGTCAGTAGGGCAGTGGACGATGTCAGTTGGGCAGTGGACGGTGTCAGTAGAGCAGTGGATGGTGTCAGTAGAACAGTGGTCGGTGTCAGTAGAGCAGTGGATGGTGTCAGTAGAACAGTGGTCGGTGTCAGTAGAGCAGTGGATGGTGTCAGTAGAACAATGGACGGTGTCAGTAGAGCAGTGGAGGGTGTCAGTTTGGCAGTGGACGGTGTCAGTAGAGCAGTGGACGGTGTCAGTAGGGCAGTGGACGATGTCAGTTGGGCAGTGGACGGTGTCAGTAGAGCAGTGGACGGTCTCAGTAGAACAGTGGTCGGTGTCAGTAGGGCAGTAGAGGGTGTCAGTAGAGCAGTGGACGGTGTCAGTAGGGCAGTGGATGGTGTCAGTAGAACAGTGGTCGGTGTCAGTAGAGCAGAGGATGGTGTCAGTTGGGCAGTGGACGGTGTCAGTAGAGCAGTGGAGGGTGTCAGTAGAGCAGTGGATGGTGTCAGTAGAGCAGTGGACGGTGTCAGTAGGGCAGTGGACGGTGTCAGTAGGGCAGTGGACGGTGTCAGTAGGGCAGTGGATGGTGTCAGTGGGGCAGTGGACAGTGTCAGTAGGGCAGTGGATGGTGTCAGTAGGGCAGTGGACGGTGTCAGTAGAGCAGTGGATGGTGTCAGTAGGGCAGTGGACGGTGTCAGTAGAGCAGTGGATGGTGTCAGTAGGGCAGTGGATGGTGTCAGTAGGGCAGTGGACAGTGTCAGTGGAGCAGTGGACGGTGTTAGTAGAGCAGTGGATGGTGTCAGTAGAGCAGTGGACGGTGTCAGTAGGGCAGTGTCAGTAGAGCAGTGGGTGGTGTCAGTAGAGCAGTGGGGTGGTGTCAGTAGAGCAGTGGAGGGTGTCAGTGGAGCAGTGGACGGTGTCAGTAGAGCAGTGGATGGTGTCAGTAGAGCAGTGGACGGTGTCAGTAGGGCAGTGTCAGTAGAGCAGTGGACGGTGTCAGTAGAGCAGTGGAGGGTGTCAGTAGAGCAGTGGATGGTGTCAGTAGAGCAGTGGACGGTGTCAGTAGGGCAGTGGACGGTGTCAGTAGAGCAGTGGATGGTGTCAGTAGAGCAGTGGACGGTGTCAGTAGGGCAGTGTCAGTAGACCAGTGGACGGTGTCAGTAGGGCAGTGTCAGTAGAGCAGTGGAGGGTGTCAGTGGAGCAGTGGACGGTGTCAGTAGAGCAGTGGGTGGTGTCAGTAGAGCAATGGACAGTGTCAGTAGAGCAGTGGACGGTGTCAGTGGAGCAGTGGACGGTGTCAGTAGAGCAGTGGATGGTGTCAGTAGAGCAGTGGAGGGTGTCAGTGGAGCAGTGGACGGTGTCAGTAGAGCAGTGGATGGTGTCAGTAGAGCAGTGGACGGTGTCAGTAGAGCAGTGGGTGGTGTCAGTAGAGCAGTGGACGGTGTCAGTAGAGCAGTGGATGGTGTCAGTAGAGCAGTGGAGGGTGTCAGTGGAGCAGTGGACGGTGTCAGTAGAGCAGTGGATGGTGTCAGTAGAGCAGTGGATGGTGTCAGTAGAGCAGTGGACGGTGTCAGTAGAGCAGTGGATGGTGTCAGTAGAGCAGTGGATGGTGTCAGTAGTCTTTTATTGTTATAATTTTTGTACAATGTTGTTTTTAGGAGCCCTGTTGGTGGGGCGCTACACTTGGTTATTAGGTTGTGCCCAGGCACACCCGGGCACACCCCCTGTGCACGCCTATGGAGAAGGGAGAAGCAGCACGAGGATCCCTACTGTACAAGCAGGCATGTTGATAGCAGGAGAAGCGTCACTCTGCTGCTTCTCTTTTCGCTGCCCAGTCACAGAACCTGTAAGTGAAAGTGAAACTGCAGCAGAAAAAAAAAAAGACGGGGCTGAGCTGTGCGGCAGAGCTGTGTAAATCTCAGGACTGGATGGACAGAAATCCACGTTGTTAGAGCAGGTAAGACCGCTCCCATGTTTGTATTTCACCTCTGTGTGTCTGGAGTTCAGCTTAGTAAGAGATAAGGATGGGTGGGTGACCCCGGGGTGGGGGATCCCTGGCAGCTGGCGGGTAGCCATGTGTCAGGTCCAGCTGATGAGCGGGTCAGACAGAGGAGTCTATTATCCCCCCTCCCCCCACCCCCAGCACCTGTCACACCGCTGATTGTCACAGCTGCTGCAGAACCCCTTCGATCCTCATAGACAGCAGCAGCTGTGACAGGTGCAGGCCGGGGGGCTGTATAAAGTGTTGTCACCCGACCGGCCGGTGACTCCGTCACACACAGCTTCCTCCAGATGTCTGTACAATGCCGATCACCGCTCGTCCCAGCACAAGAATCAATATCGATCGCCCTTTCCGATCGCTCCGCATATTATTACTGCTGATTAAAAATTCTCCTTTTTTTCTCCTTCTCTCCCTTTTTTACAAGTCACCTGTTTAGAGTTACAGAGGAGGTTCGGCGCTAGAATTATTGCTCTCGCTCTAACGGTCGCGGCGATACCTCTTTCTTTATTCTTTTTCTTTTCCCCCTTGTTTTGGTAAAAATGAAAAAAAAAATCCAAAATATTAATATTTAAATAACATATTTCTTGTTCCATTTTTTATTTTTTTTCCTTTTTGTAAAAGAGTTAAAATTCCCGATTTATATTTGTTTTGTTCTTTTTGTATTGACAATAAAAAGTAATAAAATAAAAAATAAATAAATAAATACTCCTACAGTCTACACACATTTTTAACCACTTTTCCTCCGGAAGGTTTTACCCCCCTTCCTGATCAGACAATGTTTTGCGATTCGGCACGGCATTACTTTACCTGACAATTGCGCGGTCGTGCGACACTGTACACAAATAAAATTGACGTCATTTTTTCCCCACAAATAGAGCTTTCTTGCGGTTTTTCTTTTTTGCACCATAGGTGGCACTGATGAGCACTGTTGAGGCAGCACTGATGGTCACTGATAGATGGAACTGGTAGGCACTGATAGGCGGCGCTGAAGGGCACCGATGAGCTGGCACTGGTGGGCACTGATAGATGGCACTGAAGGGCACTAAGAGGTGGCACTGATAGGCACTGATGATGTGGCACTGTTGAGGTGGTACTAATGAGGCAGCACTGATGGGCACTTTTAGGCCTCGTACACACGATCGGACATATCCGATGAAAACGGTCCGCGGACCATTTCCATCGGATATGTCCGATCGGGAGTTTGATCCGATGGCGTGTACACGTCACCGCTACGTCACCGCACCAGGAAGTAAAACACTTCCGCGCATGCGCCGAATCCATTCGGCAGCGGCGCGGCGGCGGTGCGGGACGACATGTCTGCTGGTAAGTGTACTAACCAGCAGACATGTCGGGCGGACAGATTCCACCGGATGGATTTCAAAGCATGCTTTGAAATCTGTCGGGTGGAGAAATCTGTCCGCTAGCCCATACACACGAGCGGAGATGTCTGCTGAAACGGTCCATCGGACCGTTTTCAGCGGACATATCCCCTCGTGTGTACGAGGCCTTAGGCGGCACTGATAGGTGGCACTGATGGGCACCAATGAGATGGCACTGATAGGTGACATTAAAGGGCACTGAGAGTTAGCACTGATGGGCACTAATAGGCGGCACTAATAAGCGGCGCTGAAGGGCACTGAGAGGTGACACTGATAGGTGACACTAATGAGCACTGTTGAGGCAGCATTGATGGGCACTGATAGGTGGCACTGATAGATGACATTAAAGGGCACTGAGAGGTGGCACTGATAGGTGGCACTGAGAGGTGACACTGATAGGCACTGATAGGTGACACTGATGAGCACTGTTGAGGCAGCATTGATGGGCACTGATAGGTGGCACTGATGGACACTGATAGATGACATTAAAGGGCACTGAGAGGTGGCACTGATGGGCACTGATAGGTGGCACTGAGAGGTGACACTGATAGGCACTGATAGGTGACACTGATGAGCACTGTTGAGGCAGCATTGATGGCATTGATAGGTGGCACTGATGAGACGGCACTAATGAAGCAGCATTGATGAGGAACTGTTTGGCACTGATGAGGTGGCACTGGTGGGCACTGATGGGTGGCGCTGAAGGGTACTGATGAGGTGGCACTGATAAAGTGGCACTAGTGGGCACTGATGAGGCAACACTAATGAGGCAGCATTGATGGGCACTGATAGGCAGCACTGATAGATGGCACTGATGAGGTGGCACTGATAGGTGACATTGAAGGGCACTATTAGGTGGCGCTGGTGGGCACTGAGAAGTGGCACTGATAGGCGGCATTGATGGGCATTGATACTGTAAAAAGCACTGATAGGTGACACTGATGAGGAGGCACTTATAGGTGACACTGATGAGCACTGAGTGGCAGCACTTACAAAAAAATAGTAAAAATAATAATAATAAAAAGCATTATTCATGGCTCATTCTCACCGGTATTCTGGCTGCATGAATAAGTGGTTTGTTCTCGGGTCTGGGGCCGCCGGCAAGGCTTAGTTCCCTGTTCTGTTGGCCCCGTGATTTCTAACAATTGGGCCACCCTCCATGGTCAGGTGGCCCAATTCCCTAAATCAGAATTATTTCCTTCTTAAAAGGGGTTGTAAAGGATTTTTTTTCTTCCTAAATAGCTTCCTTTACCTCAGTGCAGTCCTCCTTCACTTACCTCATCCTTCCATTTTGCTTTTAAATGTCCTTGTTTCTTCTGAGAAATCCTCACTTCCTGTTCTTCTGTCTGTAACTCCACACAGGAATGCAAGGCTTTCTCCCTGGTGTGGAGTGGCGTGCTCGCCCCCTCCCTTGGACTACAGGACAGTCAGGACGCCCACTAACACACAGCTCCTTTCTCTATCTGCAAGAGAGCGTCCTGTAGTCCAAGGGAGGGGCGAGCACGACACTCCACACCAGGGAGAAAGCCTCGCATTACTGTGTGGAGTTACAGACAGAAGAACAGGAAGTGAGGATTTCTCAGAAGAAATAAGGACATTTAAAAGCAAAATGGAAGGATGAGGTAAGTGAAGGAGGACTGCACTAAGGTAAAGGAAGCTATTTAGGGTAAAAATAATTCCTTTACAACTCCTTTAAGTAATGAAAACTCTGAATATTAGTTGCAGGAAAATGATGGTCTCCAGAGGAGAAGGATCTCCAGAATGACAGGAAGGTTCACTTTCATTTTGGGATTCCTCAGTCGGATTGATGTCATTGTCCTCCTGGTTCCCGGGAAGGAGAGGGTTACGCGGGGATTATTCTCCTCAGAATTTCCCGCTCTTTTCTGGTGAATGGAAGAGCCGGGCTCTTGGAGGGTCTGCAGACAGCTGCCAGCCGCCCTTAATAAGACTCCACACAATGGGGCTGAGAAGACGCAGATAATTAGGCAGCTGTCCCCGGGTGACCCCCCATCCCTAGACCTCTCTATTCAATGATAATGGATGGAACGCTTTCAGCGTGGCGCTGCCTGCCCAACCCCCTCTGCATTCAAACCCCCCCCCCCCCAACAGAGGGCGGCGGTGACATTACCGGGACGGGGGGAGAACCCCATTTTTTGTACTGTCATAGATAATGCGAGGCTTCCGATGTGGACACCACAATGGCGGTGTAGAAAATGCAGATCTTTTCAAGGGGTTCAAAATGGCTACTTAGACATTGTATCCAAATATGGGCCCCATACACATTCAATTAGAGCTGGAGGGGCCGCCAAACATTACCGAACAAAGGGCCCGTCTATTGTCCTTCAGACTTTGATGGGGCCGGATTGTGACCAGTGTGTTAAAAAATGCATTGGCGTCAATGGGAGTAAATAATGCCTCATCATTGGTGTTAGTGGCAGGAATATTGCCCCATTGTTGGTATTAGGAGAGAAAATAGTGCCCTATCGTTGGTGTCATTGAGAGCAATAGTGCCCCATTATTGGTGTTAGTGGGAGCAGAAATGGCCCATCACTGGTGTCAATGAGAGCAATAGTGCCCCATCATTGGTATTAGTGGCAGGAATATTGCCCCATTGTTGGCATCGGGAGACAAAATAGTGCCCCATCATTGGTGTCATTGAGAGCAGGGCTGCCATCAGGGGGGTACAGGCAATACACCTGTAAGGGGCCCGGGGGTCCCCAGGGGCCCGGATGGGAACCCCCCTAACAAAAAAAAACTTTTTTTAATTTATTTTTTAATAAAAAAATATATTTTTTAATAAAAAAATATATTTTTTAATAAAAAAATATATTTTTTTAATATATTTTTCTTTTATTTTTTATTAAAGGGCCAATTTTTTTTCTTTTATTTTTTAGAGGTCTGGAGGTCCACAGGGACCTGGAGATCCCCAGGGCCCCAGATGACAACCCCCTTTTTTTTATAAAAAATATTTTTTATATATTTTTTTATATTTATATAAAATATATATATACTGTGTATATATATATATATATATATATATTATATATATATATATATATATATATATATATATATTATATATATATATATATATATATATATATATATATATAATTATATAATATTATTATTATTAAAGGGCCCAGAGGTCCCCAGGGCCCCCAGATGACAACCCTCCTTTTTTAATATTTTTTTTTGCTTTTTTTATATTATTTTATTTCTTTTTTTTTTTAATACATAGATATATTTTTATTAAAGGGCTCAGAGGTCCCCAGGGTCCCATGTGTCAAACCCCCTTTTTTTATAATTGTATTTTTTATTTTTGTTTATATATTTTTTTATATATTTTTTTATTAAAGGGCCCAGAGGTCCCCAGGGCCCTGGAAGGCAACCCCCTTGTTTTTTTATTTTTTATAAATGTTTATTTATTTTTTATAGATATATTTTTTTATTTCTTTTTTTTTTAACCACTTGTCATCTGCCCACCGTCAAATGACGGCGGGCAGACGACTCCATTGTTCTGACATCACGTCATATGACGTGATGTCCCTTTAAAGCCGCTAAGAGCGGCGGGTGCGCGCGCACGCCGCCGGCGACGCGCGCGCACCCGCCGCTCTGCGGGGATCCCGTGCGAGTGCCCGGCGGCGATTGCTCAGTAACTGAGCGGGGACGTGCAGCTCTGTATGTAAACACAGAGCTGCACGTCCCTGTCCCTGTCAGGGAGAGAGGAGATCGATTGTGTCCCTTGTACATAGGGACACAATCGGTCACCTTCCCCAGTCCCCCCCCCCTCCCCCACAGTTAGAACACTCATAGGACACACATTTAACCCCTTCCCCGCCCCTAGTGGTTAACCCCTTCACTGCCAGTCACATTTATACAGTAATCAATGCATATTTATAGCATTTTTCACTGTATAAATGTAAATGGTCCCAAAAATGTCAGAAAAGTGTCCGAAGTGTCCGCCATAACGTCGCAGTCCCAATAAAAAAAATCGCAGATCGCCGCCATTAATAGTAAAAAAAAAAAAAAAATGCATAAACTATCCCCTATTTTGTAAACGCTATAAATTTTGCGCAATCCAATCGATAAACGCTTATTGCATTTTTTTTTTACCAAAAATATGTAGAAGAATACGTATCGGCCTAAACTGAGGGAAAAATATTTTTTTTATATATTTTTTGGGTTATTTATTATAGCAAAAAGGAAAAAATATTGCATTTTTTTAAAAATTGACGCTCTATTTTTGTTTATAGCGCAAAAAATAAAAACCGCAGAGGTGATCAAATACCACCAAAAGAAAGCTCTATTTGTGGGAAAAAAAGGACGCCAATTTTGTTTGGGAGCCACGTCGCACGACCGCGCAATTGTCAGTTAAAGCGACGCAGTGCCGGAAGCTTATATTTTGTCTGGGCAGGAAGGGGGTGTAGGTGCACAGTAGGCAAGTGGTTAAAGGGCCCAGAGGCCCCGAATGGAAAGCCCATCAGTGAAAAAAATCAGTGGCACATATCAGTGCCCATCAGTGCCACCTATCAGTGCTCATCGGTGCTGCATATCAGTGCCACCTCACCAGTGCTCTTCATTGCTGTCTAATCTGTGCCGCCTCATTGGTGCAGCCCATCAGTGCCACCTCATCAGTGCCTATCAGTGAAAAAAATCAGTGCCCATCAGTGGCGCATATCAGTGCCACCTATCAGTGCTCATCAGTGCTGCATATCAGTGCCACCCCACCAGTGCTCTTCATTGCTGTCTAATCTGTGCCGCCTCATCAGTGCCCATCAGTGGAAAAAAATGACTTCTTTACAACATTTTCTGACAAAAAGAAATAGTTTATTTTTTTAAATGTCAGTGCACATCAGTGGTGCCTATCAGTGCCACCTCATCAGTGTCCATCAGTGCAAAAAAAATGTTCTTTACAACATTTCCTGACAAAAAAAAGAAAAACTTATTTTTTTTCAGTGCTCATCGGTGGCGCCTTTCAGTGCTGCATATCAGTGCCACCTCATCAGTGCCGTCTAATCAGTGCCCACCAGTGGAGAAAAATTACTTCTTTACAACATTTTCTGACAAAAACTAAGAAAAAACAGAGCTTTTTTTCTCAGAAAATAGGTACAGGAACTCAACCACGACCCGTTCAGATTTCACAAACAGTAGAAGGGTCTTAAAGGGGCATTAAATACCAGAATTGCATTACATACAGAGTGCAGAGTTCAGGGGGTTACAAAGCTGTCACTTGTAAACACAGAAACCAGACTTCTGTGTTCACAAGTGATTGTGGTGAGCGGGCACCAAAGGGTCTGAGCCAAAGGTGGTGGAACTGAGTTCCCCCAGAAAAAAAGCCCTGAGAAAAACTGTTTTTTTTTCAAAGTTTTACAGTCTTATTTTTTTTTAAAAGATAAAAATGTCATTTGTGTACAGTGTTGCATGACCGCGCAATTGTCATTCACAGGGTGACAGCTGAAGATTGGCCTGGGCAGGAAGGGGGGTAAAAGTGCCCGGTATTGAAGTGGTTATTTATGCATGAAGTGAAACAAAGCAGGCCGGGATTCCCTTCATCTATAGCAGAAGCTCACAATGGTGGATACAATGAGGAGCGCACTCATTGAACTTTATGTTTTATGAATGGACTTGCAGAAGGAATATCACTGGTGTGCCAACACTGCTATATAAAAAGGAAACTTATTTACATGGATATTCATTTATATGCACAATGTTAAAGGTGTATGTTTATTCAATTTATTTTTATTATCATTTTTGTTTTTATATTATTATTTTTGTGAATTACCACTGCGCCGCTTCATATTCAGTCTTAGGCCTCGTACACACGGACCGTTTTCAGCGCATATGTCCGCCGGGCTATTTTGGTCCGATGGCTGTACACACCATCGGATCAAAATCCCCGCCGGCAGACAGCGCGGTGACGTGGCGGTGACGTTGACGCCGCCACGTCACCGCACCAGGAGGAAAACAACTTCCACGCATGTGTCGCATCCATACGACGGCTAGCTCTCCGGCGGAAAAGTTTCAAAGCAAGCTTCAAAACTTTTCCGCCGCAGAAATCCGTCCAAATCTGTCCGTTTGCCCCTACAGACGAGCGGATTTTAAAAATTAAAAATTAAAAATTAAAAAATTTAATTTAATTAAAAATTTAAAATTTAAAAATTAAATATGCATATTTTACCATAGTTGGTGGGGGGGGGGTCAAAATTACTCTGGAGGAAAACTGGTGAGACAAAAATCAGAAGATATTGGGCCAGATTCAGGTAGAGTTAGGCTGGAGTATCCAGCCTAACTGTCACTTTAAGCCAGCGTTTTTGTTTTCTGTAGCCAAACAAGAAACGCCGGGTTGGAGTTCCGATGCGATCGGCGTAATTGAATTTCGCCATCGCATCGCAACTTTAATTTAAAAATGGCGCCGGGGGCGTTCCCGCTGATTAACGCCGAAAAAATATGTTAATCAGCGGGAATCGGCAATTCACGATCGTATTCGGGCGCGATGCAGTGACTTTCCGACGTTTCCGTAAGCGATACGCGGCGTAAAGATAAAGCAGCCCCCTAGTGGAGTATCCTATGTTAAGTATAGCCGTCGTCATCGCGTCGGAAAAAAAAAATTTGCGTCGCTTGCGTAAAACGTCCATGAATGGGGATTTGTCGTCATTGACGTTCACTGACAGAATTTGGAGCATGCGCACTGGGATGCATTGACAGTCGACGCATACGCAGTACGTTCGCCGTGGGATCGCGCTTAGTTTAAATAATACACGCCCCGTACCCGCCCAATTTTAATTCCGCCGGCTCATTTACGATACGCTGCCGCAACTTTAGGAGCAAGTGCTTCATGAATAACAGCACTTGCTCCTAAAATTTCGCCAGAGTAACGTAAATGAAAAGCGTTACTCCAGAGCAAAGATGCTCTCATCTACCTGAATCTGGCCCATTAGATTGGAAGGTGCGCTGAACAGCTTTATTAATAGTGGATATTTTTAATAAGACTTAGTTTGTTTAACGTTTGGGGGTTTTAATTTTTTTTTTTTATGTGAATTTTAAAATGAGTGTGCAATAGTAAAAAAAAAAAAAAACAATGCTCTAGAGGGGAAGTGGTTAGACAAAAATCTGAACAAATTGGAATGTGCAGAGTTCAGTTTTATAAATTAACGAATACTTTTAAAAACACTTATAAAATACAATATATTAAGTTTTTTAGGAGGGTTTTAAGATTTTTTTTTTTATATAAAATATGTGGGGGCAGATTCACAAAGACGTAATATTCCGCTGCGTAATCGAAATACGGTACGCTGCCGTATTTCACCAGACTCTACACCGAATTCAGGTAGTTTTTTTGCGCGTACGCTATTGTGTCGTATTTTTTTTCCGCCGCGCAATCGAAATACGTGAATAGGGGGCGTGAAGCATTTAAATTAAGCGCGTCCCCGCGACGATCGAACTGCGCATGCTCTGTTCAGGAATTTCCCGCCGTGCATTGCGCGAAATCACGTCGTGACGTCATTCGTTGTTTGAGTAGCGGCGTTTACGAACATTCCTATTCCCGGACGACTTACGTTAAAAATAATAAAAGACATCGGAAAACGTTGAAATTCGACGCGGGAACGACGGCCATACTTAACATGGGCTGTCTAATATTAGACCAGCAAAAAGCAGGTATAGTGAAACGGAAAAAAAAGATGACTAAAGGTGCCGTAAGAGATTGCGTTGAAAGTGCGAAATTTTGTGGATTGCAGGCAAAAGCTCATTAGCATACCCTGACGGCGAAAAACAACAGAAGTCCGCCCAGTGGCCGCAATTTTCTGGCAGCGTAGATCTGAAGGCGTACTAACACGTAATACAGTCGAAATGAAGCCCGCAGGTGTCTTTTCATGGTTTGAGGATTTCGACTAGCGTAAAAACGCCCGTAAGTCGAAATTACTCCAGTCTAACAACATTTACACAGGCGTAATCGCTTTGTGAATCTAGGCCGTGTATTTTAGTTGGGAAAAATGTAAAACTTGCTCTTGAGGGGAACTGGTGAGACAAAAATCAGAAGATATTAGATTAGAAGGTGCGCGAGACAGCTTTATTTATATTGATTATTTTTAATAATACTTTTTTAGTTTAATGTTTGGGGGTTTTAATTTTTTTTTTTTTTATATGAATTTTAACATGAGCGTGCAAAAAAAAAAAATTGCTCTAGAGGGGAACAGGTTACACAAAAAAACTGAAGGAATTAAATTGTAATGTCTATAGTGCAGCTTTATAAATAATGAATACTTATAATGTTTTGGGGTTTTTTAAATAAAATATGCGTATTTTGTCATTAGTTGGGGAAAAAACAATGGCCTAGATTCACAAAGCGATTACGCCTGTGTAAATGTTGTTAGACTGGAGTAATTTCGACTTACGGGCGTTTTTAAGCTAGTCGAAATCCTCAAACCATGAAAAGACACCTGCGGGCTTCATTTCGACTGTATTACGTGTTAGTACGCCTTCAGATCTACGCTGCAAGAAAATTGCGGCCACTGGGCGGACTTCCTGTTGTTTTTCGCCGTCAGGGTATGCTAATGAGCTTTTGCCTGCAATCCACAAAATTTCGCACTTTAAACGCAATCTCTTACGGCACCTTTAGTCATCTTTTTTTTCCGTTTCACTATACCAGCTTTTTGCTGCTCTAATATTAGACAGCCCATGTTAAGTATGGCCGTCGTTCCCGCGTCGAATTTCAACGTTTTCCGATGTCTTTTATTATTTTTAACGTAAGTCGTCCGGGAATAGGAATGTTCGTAAACGCCGCTACTCAAAACAACGAATGACGTCACGACGTGATTTCGCGCAATGCACGGCGGGAAATTCCTGAACAGAGCATGCGCAGTTTCGATCGTCGCGGGGGACGCGCTTAATTTAAATGCTTCACGCCCCCTAATCACGTATTTCGATTGCGGCGGCGGAAAAAAAATACGACACAATAGCGTACGCGCAAAAAAACTACCTGAATTCGGTGTAGAGTCTGGTGAAATACGGCAGCGTACCGTATTTCGATTACGCAGCGGAATATTACGTCTTTGTGAATCTGCCCCAATAGCTTTAGAGGAGAACTGGTGAGACAAAAATCCGAAGATATTCGATTAGAAGGTGCACAGCTTTATTAATAGTGGATACTTTTAATACATTTTAAAATGAGTGTGCAAAAATAAAAGAACAATGCTCTAGAGGGGAAGTGGTTAGACAAAAATCTGAAGAAATAAAATTAGAATGTGCACAGTGCAGCTTTATAAATTAGCAAATACTTTTAAAAACACTTACAAAATACCATATATAATGTTTTGGGGGGTTTTAAGAAATTTAAAAAATATATATGTATTTTAACATGAGTGGGAAAAATTATAAAAATTGCTCTGGAGGGGAACTGGTAAGACAAAAATCCAAAGATATTAGATTAGAAGTTGTGAGGAGCAGCTTTATTAATAGTGGATACTTTTAATAAATATTAAATACATTTTAACAATAAATATTTAATAAAAAAACAGAGCTCTTGAAAAAAAAAATACAAAGAAATTAAATTAAAATAGTGGATACCTTTTTTAAAAAAAATACTTTTTTTAGTTTAAAAATGAACGTATATGTTTTGGGGGTTTTAAGTAATTTGCGAAATAAAAAAATGCAGATTTTAACAAAGGTAAGAGAAATATTTGAAGAAAGAAGATTAGAAGGTGCCCATTTGTAGATCTGGAAACGTGTTTTTTCTCCCAATAAATATTAAATAAATAAAAAGAAGATCCTCAGCTTTATAAATAGTGGATAAAAAAATAGTTTAAAAATTATTAGAATATTGATAGATATTTTGGAGATTGTTTGAAATAAGAATCTGGGATTTATATTTGTTAAAAAAATGAATCTCGTTTTAAAAATATATATTTTGAAAAATGAGTGTTTTGGTTTTGATGTAATGTTTGTAAAACTGTAAAAAAAAAAAAAATGAATAAAATGTAAATATAAAAGAAAAAGAATATTGATCCCGTCTTTAATCATTGGCCCATGAGGTCTGTGCACATGATGGAGTTCATTCCTTGAATTTCCATATGACAGCTCCAATCAGCTGTTGGCCCGGGGGCACAGAGGAGAGCACATTGTCCCCGGGATGGAGGGAGAATAGGCCAACAGGCGGGATGGAGGGAGAATAGGCCAACAGGCGGGAGAATGAAGACAAACATCTCTGGAGTGGTGTGTAGAGTGGGATAAAGGCAACACTTCATTACACATTAGCCCGAGGGCGGCCGGGGGAGCAGGTGGAGGAGCGATCTGCTTGTACTTAGGAAATTGTTTATCTGCTGGGGAGGTGAGGTCACTTGTAAGTGATAACAATTCTGTCTGCCCATTCATCTGTCACCTGCTGTGTGACCACCTATGGAGGGAAAACTACACCTAGATCCACCATGGCCGGGAACATCACACATCATCCAATGGCTGTTTGCATCACAATATTGATTCCAACCGACTCCTTTACTTCCAAGGGCTCATTCACACCAGCGGACATGCGTTATGGTGCCTTTTCTAAAAGCGCATTAAAAATACAGCATGGAGGACTTTAATGCGTTTTCATGCAAAACGGTCTACTGGAAGTCAATGGGAGCACGCCTAAAACCAGTGTGAACCCGGTCTTATTACAGCTCTATGAACAACTTGCTTTTATGCGTTGTTATGCATTGCCGATGTGCGTAAAAAGGCGGACGTGCTGCATTTTCCATGCACATTAACGCACTTGTATGGTGTGCAGAGGGCGCATTGAGAACAATTGTTCTTTTAGTGTTCTCGAATTGAGCTTGTACGGGTCAAGGGAGCTTAACGCACTTAGTGTGAAAGAGCCACAATGCTACAAGAATGAGTACCCATAGTCCCTGAGTACACCTTAGGCTCCTCGCCATCCACCAGTTTAATCTTAATCCAAACCCTAACCCAAACTACTAACGCTAAACCCCTAACTCGAACCCACAACCCTAAACCCCTAACTTGACCTTCTTACCCTAACCCTAAACCCCTAACCCCAACTTCAAACTCTAACACCTAACTTAAACTTCTAACCCGAAACTTCTAACCCTTAACCTCTAACTCAAATTTCTAACCCTAAACTCCTAACCCTAACCCCTAATCCGAAACTTCTAACTTTAAACCCAAACTTTAAACCCTAAACCCTGAACCCTAACCACTAACCCTAAGCCCCGAACTTGAACCCCTAACCATAACCCCTAACCCAAACTTCTAACCCTAACTGAAACCCTAACCCATAACCCTAAACCTTTAACCCAAACTTCTAACCCGAACTCTAACCACTAACCCTAAGCCCCGAACTTGAACCATAACCCCTAACTCAAAATTCTAACCCTTTAACATGAACCCATATCCATAACCCTAAACCTCTAACCCGAACTTCTAACCCTAAGCCCCAAACCCTAACCGCTGACTCAAAACCCTGAACCCCTAACAATACCCGATCTTCTAATCCGAACCCTAACCCCAAACCAGAACCCATAACTCTAAACCGCTAACTTGAACTCCTAACCCTATACATCAAACATGAACCCTAATACCTAACCCGAACTTTTAACCCTAAACCTGAATCCCAAACCTTAAACCTGAAGCCCCAACCTTAACCCCTAACCCAAACTTCTAACCCTAATCCCTAACCGGTACCCTAACCTTTAACTCTATTCCTAAACATCTAACCCAAACTTCTATCCCTAACTTCTAACCCAGACCCTAAACAGCAACCTTAAACCCCAAACCTGAAGCCCTAACCCAAACATCTAACCCTTTAACTTGAATCCATAATCCTAAACCTCTAACCCAAACTTCTAACCCTAAAAGCCTAACCCCTAACCAAAACTTCTAACCCTAGACCCGAACCCTAACTGCTAACTCTAAACCCTACACTGAACACCTAACCCGATCTTCTAACCAGAACCCTAACCCCAAACCCATAACCATAAACTGCTAACCTGAACTATTAACACTAAACCCCAACCCGAACTTCTAACTCTAAACACCGAACCCCTAACAATAATCCCTAACCCAAAAATCTAACCCTAACCCCCTAACTTAAACCCGAACCTATAACCCTAAACCCCACACCCTAACCCCTAAACATATCCCCTAACCCCAACTTCTAACCCTAAACCCCTAACCCTAACTGTAAACCCCCAACCCAATCCACAACCCTTAACCCTAACCCCTAATCCCTAACTCTAAATCCCTAACCCCAACTCCTACAGTAAATCTAATCCTATCACTACCTAAACCCCTAACACTAAACCCCAACCCTAATGTCTAACTCTAACCCCAAATCCTTCTTCCTCTGGGCCCCTTTTTAGATTTATACTTGGGCATAGAGGTGTATTTTTATGCAGAATTAGGCAGATGCCTTGACTTGTACCATGTTCGTTTGTGCGTTAGCTTTGCTTTGATGTGCATTGACTTTTTTATTTTTTTATTTAAAATGTACAATATATAGGGTTAACAGCCATTGCCAAAGCCTTGTTATTATCTGTTGCTAAGTCCAACCCATCAAATCACAAGTTATATGCATTTTGATGCCTTGCGATTTGACTTCTATAGGCCAGTGGCGGTGCGTCCATAGAGGGCGCAGGAGCGCCGCCCCCTCTCTCTGCTGCACCGCCACTGAATAGAATACATAGATTCATGCATTGCATGAATCCATATATTGTCGCTGCCGCTCACTATTCAGATGCCCGCCCCACTGGTGAGTGCTGGCCATCTGAATAACGGCAGCTGGTTGGCTTTGGAAGTGCCCATCAGAGCCAGCGGCTGTAATTGGCTTCCAAATAGTTAACCAGAGGACGCATGGGGGGTGCGTTCCCTGGTTAACACTGACAGGCGTCTCAGCCAATCAGGTTCACCGGTTACCAGTAACCTGATTGGCTGAAGCGTCATCAAGGGCGGGAGAAGACATCGAGGGATGGTGGAAGGAGGATGGCTGACGCCCAGAAAGGTAAGTGCCGGGCGGGGGCAATCTGGCAGCATGTTACAGGGCACAGTGGCGACAATTGATGGCACAGTGGGTGTGTTTGGCATTGAGGGGAATCTGGCAGCATGTTACAGGGCACAGTGGTGACAATTGATGGCACAGTGGTAACAACTGATGGCACAGTGGCTGCGATTGATGGCACAGTGGCTGCGTTTTATGGCACAGTGGCGGCAATTGATAGGCACAGTGGCAACAATTGATGGCACAGTGGCGACAATTGATGGCACAGTGGCGACAATTGATGGCACAGTGGCAACAATTGATGGCACAGTGGCAACAATTGATGGGCACAGTGGTGACAATTGATGGGCACAGTGGCAACAATTGGTGGCACAGTGGCTGCGTTTGATGGCACAGTGGCTGCGTTTGCGTAAAGGGGCACTGATGGACACATATTATGTTAGTGGGGGCACTCTGACGCGGACACCTGAAGTGATTGGGACACCTGATATAAGGGGGCACTCTAACAGGAATACCTAATGTAAAGGGGCACTCTGATGGGGAACCCTGAGGTAAAGAGGCACTCTGATGGGGACACTAGATGTAAAGGGGGCACTGATGGGCACATATTATGTTAGTGGGGGTACACTGATGGGCACATATTATGTTATGGGGCACTCTGACAGGGACACCTGAAGTGATGGGGACACCTGATGTAAGGGGGCACTCTAACAGGAATACCTAATGTAAAGGGGCACTCTGATGGGGAAGCCTGATGTAAAAGGGGCACTGTAATGGGGACACCTGATGTAAAGGGACACACTGATGGGGAAATTGATTCCTTCTTAAAAACGATGGTGTCATCTTCACCCTGGGCACCACCAAATGGCCTTTTCCCCGCACTGCCTGAAGATGCCAGAAGAAAAGATGGCAGCGCGGGACCCAGAGTTCTTTATCCTGAATGGAACTCAATGGGTGTGTTGAAATGTTTTTTGAGGACAGCTCAGCTGTCAAGGTAGGAGGGAAAAAAACAGCGTGGAGTAGAGCTCCTCTTTAAGGATAAGAACTCTTTATATAATCAGGCCGCTCCTGCCTGTGGCACGCTGAATAGAACCCTTCCTGTTTTCTTTGTTTCCTCTAGTGACATGAAAAGGAAGCCCCTGGACTTTGTTTCTCAGTAAATACGGCTTATCTGGCCCAGTTCAGAAACCGTTATCTTAATCCCAAGCTTGGCTTTAAGTCCTTCAGTCACAGCAGCAGCTGGAATGTGAGGTCCCTTCCAATGGAGGCTTCATGGCCTATAAGAGGCTTACAGCCCCAGCCGGGGGTCTGATATGAGAGCGAGGAATGTGCTGTCACTTCCAGCCATGAATTAGAATGTTTTACTGAACAGCACCACAAAAGCTCCATCACCTGTATCTACGTCGGGTTTTGTACATAAAACCCAATAAAGTACAGTTGCCTAGAAAAAATATGTTGAACCCTTTTGGAATGATATGATTTCTGCACAAATTGGTCCTAAATTGTGATCTGATCTTCATCTAAGTCACAACAATAGACAATCACAGTCTGCTTGAACTAATAACACAGAAAGAATTAAATGTTACCATATTTTTATTAAACACATCATGTAAACATTCACAGTGCAGGTGGAAAAAGTATGTGAACCCCTAGACTAATGACATCTCCAAGAGCTCATTGGAGTGAGGTGTCAGCCAACTGGAGTCCAATCAATGAGATGAGATTGGAGGTGTTGGTTACAGCTGCCCTATAAAAAACACACACCCAGTTCTGGGTTTGCTTTTCACAAGAAGGCATTGCCTGATGTGAATGATGCCTCGCACAAAAGAGCTCTCAGAAGACCTACGACTCTAGAGATACGATTAAGAATTGTTGACTTGCATAAAGCAGAGCTGGAAAGGGTTATAAAAATATCTCCAAAAGCCTTGCTGTTCATCAGTCCAAGGTAAGACAAATTGTCTATAAATGGAGAATGTTCAGCACTGCTGCTACTCTCCCTAGGAGTGGCCGTCCCGTATAGATGACTGCAAGAGCACAGCGCAGACTGCTCAATGAGGTGAAGAAGAATCCTAGAGTGTCAGCTAAAGGCTTACAAAAGTCTCTGTCTCTGGCATATGCTAACATCCCTGTTAGAGAATCTGCGATACATAAAACACTAAACAAGAATGAATTTCATGGGAGGATACCACAGAGGAAGCCACTGCTGTCCAAAAGAAAACATTGCTGCACGTTTACAGTTTGCACAAGAGCACCTGGATGTTCCACAGCAGTACTGGCAAAATATTTTGTGGACAGATGAAACCCGAGTTGAGTTGTTTGGAAGAAACACACAGCACTATGTGTGGAGGAAAAGAGGCACAGCACATCAACATCAAAAAATCATCCCAACTGTGAAGTATGTTGGTGGGGGCATCATGGTTTGGGGCTGCTTTGCTGCGTCAGGGCCTGGACGGATTGCTATCATGGAAGGAAAAATTAATTCCCAAGTTTATCAAGACATTTTGCTGGAGAACCTAAGGCCATCTGTCCACCAGCTAAAGCTTAACATAAGATGGGTGTTGCAACAGGACAACGACCAAAAGCATAGAAGTAAATCAACAACAGAATGACTTAAACAGAAGAAAATACGCCTTCTGGAGTGGCCCAGTCAGAGTTCTGACCTCAACCCGATTGAGATGCTGTGGCATGACCTCAAGAAAGCGATTCACACCAGACATCCCAAGAATATTGCTGAACTGAAAGAGTTCTGTAAAGAGGAATGGTGAAGAATGACTCCTGACCGTTGTGCACGTCTGATCTGCAACTACAGGAAACGTTTGGGTGAAGTTGCTGCCAAAGGAGGTTCAACCAGTTATTAAATCCAAGGGTTCACATACTTTTTTCCACCTGCACTGTGAATGTTTACATGGCGTGTTCAATAAAAACATGGTGACATTTAATTCTTTGTGTGTTATTAGTGTAAGCCGGACTGTGATTGGCTATTGTTGTGACTTAGATGAAGATCAGATCACATTTTATGACCAATTTGTGCAGAAATCCATATCATTCCAGAAGGGTTCACATACTTTTTATTACAACTGTATATCTAGAGATGGGAGAGGTCTTGGTTCTCCAGTCCTTCCCGGAGTTTTTTCACACCATTTACTCAAAGTTCCTCCTGTTCCTTCAGGGTTGAAGTGTTTGTATAGGCAAAATGTTTTAAATATTTGGGTAGAATGTGGAAGGATTAGAACCCCTATCAGGTTCCAAATGCTAATGGTGTCCCCACTGGGGAGATTCATCTTCTCTATAAGTCATCATATCCAGAGCACAACTGGCAGCAATTGTCCTCCATTCCTCAAAGTTCCTTGAAGGTTGATGTGTTTTTTTTTGCGGACCTGAACGGGCGCTCCGTGCTCCTCTATGGAGCCGCGGATGTCAGCGGTAACATGCCCGCTGACATCCGACCCGCTCCGATCCGCCAAAGTGTGGCGGAGAGAAAAAAATACTTTTCCATCCGTCTGAAGGATCGGATGGGGTGAACACGGACAGGTGGTCCGTGTTCATCCGATCCCCCCATAGGGGAGAGCGGAGAAAAGACAGGGCGGTCCCTGTACAGTGTGCGGGGACCGCCCTGGCATCTGCCGGCTCAGCGAGGATCAACAAAGCGATCCCCGCTGAGCAAACGGAGGTGCACAGGGCGGATCATTACTGATCCGCCCCGTGTGAAAGAGCCTTGATTGTCCTTAACCACTTAAGACCCGGACCAAAATGCAGGTAAAGGACCTTGCCCCTTTTTGCGATTTCGGCACTGCGTCGCTTTAACTGACAATTGTGCGCGGTCGTGTGCGACATGGCTCCCAAACAAAATTTGCGTCCTTTTTTTCCCCACAAATAGAGCTTTCTTTTGGTGTTATTTGATCACCTCTGCGGTTTTTATTTTTTGCGCTATAAACAAAAATAGAGCGACAATTTTAAAAGAAATGCAATATTTTTTACTTTTTGCTATAATAATAAATCCCCCAAAAATATATAAAAAAACATTTTTTTCCTCAGTTTAGGCCGATACATATTCTTCTACGTATTTTTGGTAAAAAAAATCGCAATAAGCGTTTATCGGTTGGTTTTCGCAAAATTTATAGCGTTTACAAAATAAGGGATAGTTTTATTGCATTTTTTATTAATTATTTTTTTTTTACTACTAATAGCGGCGATCAGCGATTTTTTTCGTGACTGCGACAATATGGCGGACACTTCGGACAATTTTGACACATTTTTGGGACAATTGTCATTTTCACAGCAAAAAATGCATTTAAATTTGCATTGTTTACTGTGGAAATGACAGTTGCCGTTTGGGAGTTAACCACAGGTGGCGCTGTAGGGGATGTGTGCCTATGTGTTTTGTTTACTACTGTAGGGGGGTGTGGCTGTAGGTGTGACGTCATCGATCGCGTCCCCCTATTACAGGGATGACGCGATCGATGCTACAGCCACAGAGAAGCACGGGGAAGCCGTGTGTACACACGGCTCTCCCCGTTCTTCTGCTCCAGGGACGGATCGCCGCACTGCAGCGGCGATCGGGTCCGCGAATCCCGCGGTCCCGGAGCTTCGGACTGGGTCGCGGGCGCGCGCCCGCGACCCACGGCTGTGTACTAAAATCAACGTATATATACGTTGATGTGCCCAGCCGTGCCATTCTGCCGACGTAAATGTGCAGTAGGCGGTCCTTAAGTGGTTAATCAGAGAATTAATCCAAGCCTCGCTCTCAGTATCCATTAGGTTTTTGCCCATCATTAGAGAATGATTTGCTTCTCTATGCGTCATAATCAGTGGGTGGGGGGCTTGCAAACGCAGCCACTGTGCCCATCAAACGCAGCCACTGGGCGTCGTATCTCTGTTTTTTTGTTCGGGTATCTATGCATGTGATTCCTAGAATCACTTACGCATATATACAGCGAAGATCCGACAGGTGTAAAACACTTACACCGTCAGATCTTAGATGTAATTACTTCGCTGGTCGCTAGGTGGCCTTTACGTTGATTTCTCATTTGCCTATGCAAATGATCCTAATACGCCGATTCCCGAACGTTTTTACGCCGCCTCGTTGTCGTTTACGTCGTTTCCGTAAGCGTAAGGTTACCCCTGCTATATGAGGGGTAGGCTTACCAAGTTCCGTCGTATGCAATGTAAAGTATGGCGTCGGGTCAGCGTCGTCTTTTTCCGTCGGTTACGTAAGGGGCACCCTGGTTAGGACCCTGATGTAAGGGGGGGCTCTGATAACAACCCTGATGCGCTCCTGCGCCCTTTTATGGAACCCTGGTGTAAGGGGGCCTAGTCGGAACTCTGATGTAAGGGGCGGACTCTGGTGGGAACCCTGGTATAAGGGGGGACTCTGGTAGGAACTCCGATGTAAGTGTAGCACCCCCTTTCTTTCAGAAAAGGCGCTACACTAAAGTTAGTGGGAGAGTGAGGGAGTTATGTTGCTCCCACTCCTAATTTTGCTAAATTGGGCTGCTGTCAGCCCTGAATTATCCTGTGGGTCATTCTGTGCTCAAGAGATGTAGTTTCATCTCTGGTGGCAGGTGGCACCAGAGGGGTTCTAGCAGAGCCACTTTTCCCCAGCAGCCAATTGGAGGAGTTTTCCCTCACGGAGCATGCTGTGGGGGGGGGGGGGGGTATATCTGTGGCAGACGCCATTTTTCGCGGGTTCCAGGTTCCAGGTGCGTCACCCACCTTTAGGGTGTGCACATCCAACAGACCCCGGCGATATGGCCTACCAGGCCGGGGTCGCATGCTACGTGGAGTTCCCTGCTGATGCTGAAGGGGGGCCCTAGCGACTTGAAGAGATCCTAAGCTGTATGCTGTTCGGTGGGGGATCGGCTTGAGGAGAACAAGGAGGCAGGTGATCCAAAAGGGCTTGAACGAACCATCGGGGATCTGGTCGCCAGGAACTGACACATAACCATAGACTGTCAGCTGGTGACCCCTACTAAAAGAGAACTTTCTGGGGGGATTCGCTCTACAGTCCAACATTGGGCCTGTGGCAGGGGTCTTCATCTTGAAACGCTAAATTCAACTAGAGCCAAGTCAGTGGCAGAGACTTGTTCCTCCCAGCAACCTTAAGTGACATTCCGGCTGCCAGGCTTGTGGCAGAAGTCTGTCCGGAGGCACTTCACCCACTCTGGCTGGAGTGGCGACGTATTGTTCTATTGCAAAAGGCAGGACTGCTCTCCTTTCATTCAGAGCCTGATACCGCAACGTTCTCTCCTTTCATCAACCTTTCCTCTCTACCTCATGTTGATGTTGGGCGTGTTGGACCAGGAAATAAAGCATTCAGAAAACTTCAGCGGCAGGTTTGGACATTCTCTTATTGCTCTGCTCACTGCAATCACCCCTAGACAACGAACAAGGGTAACTTAATACGCCGATCCCAAATCAATCAGCGACTCCTGAGGGGGTATCGCTACATAAGGGGGGCCTGGTGGGAACCCTGATGTAAGGGGGGCCTAGTGGGAACTCTGATGTAAGGGGCAGACTCTGAGGGGGGCCCTGAGGTAAGGGGGGACTCTGTTGGGAACCCTGGTGTAAGGGGGCCTGGTGGGAACCCTGATGTAAGGGGGGCCTGTGGAACTCTGATGTAAGAGGCGGACTCTGAGGGGGGCCCTGAGGTAAGGGGGGGACCTGTTGGGAACCCTGATGTAAGGAGGGCCTGGTGGGAACTCTGATGTAAGGGGGGCCTAATGGGAACTCTGATGTAAGGGGGCCTAAACCTGATGTATGGGGGACTCTGATAACAACCCTGATGTAAGGGGGGCTCTGATGGGGACCCTGATGTAAGGGGGGCACTGATAACAACCCTCATGTAAAGGGGCCTAGTGGGAACTCTGATGTAAGGGGCGACTCTGACCCTGAGGGGGATTCTGTTGAGAACCCTGGTGTAAGGGGGGCCTGGTGGGAACCCTGATGTAAGGGGGCCTGGTTGTAACTCTGATGTAAGGGGGGCCTAGTGGGAACCCTGGTTTATGGGGGCTCTGATAACAACCCTGATGTAAGGGGGGGCTCTGATGGGGACCCTGATGTAAGGGGGGCTCTGATAACAACCCTAATGTAAAGGGGGCCTAGTGGCAAATCTGATGTAAGGGGCGGACTCTGAGGGAGACCCTGATGTAAGGGGGGGCTGGTGGGAACCCTGATGTAAGGGGAGCCTGGTGGGAACCCTGATGTAAGGGGGGACATTGATGGGGACCCTGATGTAAGGAGGGACTCTGATGGGGACCCTGATGTAAGGGGGGACATTGATGGGGACCCTGATGTAAGGAGGGACTCTGATGGGGACCCTGATGTAAGGGGCACCCTGGTTAGGACCCTGATGTAAGGTGGGGCTCTGATAACAACCCTGATGTAAGGGGGGATCTGATGGGGACTGTGGCCCTTGTACTGAGAAGACCCCCTGCACTCAGACAGAGTTCTGACAGACGTACCACAATGCACTACATATTAACAAACGCTGCATGTTGTATTTTTCTCTGATCTGGTGTGTTTTGGCGGCGCCCATCCATAATGATTGATCTGCCTTAACACGTCACACAATGTGTGCCAACGCATGGCACAAGAATGGCAATAGCCAAAATAGCCAATCAGTTTGTTCAGTTAGGCTTTTAAAATAAAACCTGGAAGCTGATTGGTTCCTCCGCAGAGCCGCACCACATTTTGCACCCTTGTCTGTGTTTGCGTGTCTGAACACTAATATACGTCTCTAATTTTTTTTTTCTCCGCTAATAATGAGCTTTTCTTACTCTTCCTTCCATTGTTTCCCTCTTTATAGGGCGGTTGATTGAATATGTTTAAGGTCGCGGCTCGGGAAGGTAAACAGAGGAGACGTCAATGGGAGTCACCTTGTATTGAATGTTAATGTCAGCGGAGAGTGGGGGGCTGGGGGGGGGGGGGGCGCTGGGACAGGATCCAAGCAGTCTTTTCATAAGGAAACAAAGAGATCCTCATCATCCAACTACAATCAGACTTTTATAATGGGGGGAGACGGGGGCCATTCTCAGGCCTGGAAATCCGCATTCTCCAATCACTGTATAATGGAAGAACGATTGTTTCTATAAACATTTAATTACAATAAAAGTTATCCAGTGATCAGTCTGCAACATTGTAACTTTTGGCAAGTCCCAAAGTGAGAGGCTGCAGAAAGGGGGCTGATCTGTGTCAGACAATCGTGAACAAGAGCTGGACCAAGAGTTACATGATTTTATAATATCCATTCTAGCTATTCTCCTCTGACCCCCAACAAGGCATTTTCCTCCCACAACAACAGCCGCTCACTGGATATTTTCTCTTTTTCGGACCATTTTCGAGAGATGGTTGTGTGTGAAAATCCCAGAAATACTCAGACCAGCCCGTCCGGCACCAACAAACTATGCCACGTTCAAAGTCGCCTAAATCCCCTTTCTTCCCCATTCTGATGCTCGGTTTGAACTTCAGCAAGTCGTCTTGACCACGTCTAGATGTCTAAATGCATTGAGTTGCTGCCATGTGATTGGCTGATATTTGTGTTACCAGCCAATTGAACAGGTGTACCTAATAAAGTGTCCAGTGAGTGTATGAAGCTTTATTGGGGGTCTTTCCTTCCCCGCCCCCTCCTCTGTCTGTTTATCTGACCCTCGGAGACGGTGGGAGCATGGAAAGGAACCCAGGGGGGGGGGGGTTAGGGAAAGTGACTGAGGTGTGGAGAGGAATTCCAGGCCAGGTTTAGAAAGGAATCCATTTAATGATTCCAACCTGATTAATGACAACAGCCATGGGAAACCTCCGCAATGGCCACCTACCGGCCAGAGCCAAAGCCCGGCCATGGGGGACCATTGTGATGGAGAGTCCATTCAGCTCCTACCCCGACGCCTTCCCACAAATCCTTTTATAGGGGAGACGGAATTAAAGGCTGAGATGATGAAGTGATGGTGGCGGCCATGGATTACAGATCAATAAATCATGTGTTGGAAGCCGCCATCACTTTCTACTGAGAGACTGAAATCAGAAACACGTGGAAACGCAGCCATAGATCTAAACTACGGCCTTAAAGGGACCCTGTCACCAACAACATGCACAGAAAAATGCAGTATTTGGAATGCTTACATGCAACGCCTTGTAAGAATGTGGAAGGGGGGACGGGGACTGAGGACTCTGATGTAAGAATGTGGAAGGGGGGACGGGGACTGAGGACTCTGATGTAAGAATGTGGAAGGGGGGACGGGGACTGAGGACTCTGATGTAAGAATGTGGAAGGGGGGGCTGAGGACTCTGATGTAAGAATGTGGAAGGGGGGGGGGGCTGAGGACTCTGATGTAAGAATGTGGAAGGGGGGGCTGAGGACTCTGATGTAAGAATGTGGAAGGGGAGGCTGAGGACTCTGATGTAAGAATGTGGAAGGGGGGGCTGAGGACTCTGATGTAAGAATGTGGAAGGGGGGGGGAGGAGGACTCTGATGTAAGAATGTGGAAGGGGGGGCTGAGGACTCTGATGTAAGAATGTGGAAGGGGGGGCTGAGGACTCTGATGTAAGAATGTGGAAGGGGAGGACTGAGGACTCTGATGTAAGAATGTGGAAGGGGAGGACTGAGGACTCTGATGTAAGAATGTGGAAAGGGGGAGGACTAAGGACTCTGATGTAAGAATGTGGAAAGGGGGACGGGGACTGAGGACTCTGATGTAAGAATGTGGAAGGGGGAGGGACTGAGGACTGTGATGTAAGAATGTGGAAGGGGGACGGGGACTGAGGACTCTGATGTAAGAATGTGGAAGGGGGGATGGGGACTGAGGACTGTGATGTAAGAATGTGGAAGGGGGGACGGGGACTGAGGACTCTGATGTAAGAATGTGGAAGGGGGACGGGGACTGAGGACACTGATGTGGATGGGAGGGGGAATGGGTGGAGAAAATTAGGAATTTTTATGTGAAAAAGGGTTTTGAGGGTTCTAAAATAAAAGAGGGGGCGGGGTTTAGCACTGCGATGTGAAGGGGGGATGTAAGGCTCTAAAGTGAAAGGAGTTGACTGAGGACCCTTATGTGAAGGGGGATGATAACTGAGGACTCTGATGTGGAAGGGGGGAGAGCTGCGGACTCTGATGTGAAAGGGGGATGACTGAGGATTCTAATGTATTAAAGGGGGGAACTGGGGGCTCTGATGCGGTAGAGGGTGGAATTGAGGACTCTGATGTAAAAGGGGGGTGACTGAAGACTTTGATGCAGTACAGGGGGGGAAATGAGGACTCTGGTGTGTAGGGGTATGTGGTAGAGGTTGGAACAGAGGACTCTGATAGGGTAGAAGGGGGAACTGAGGACTCTGATAGGGTAGAAGGGGGAACTGAGGACTCTGATGTGGTAGAGGGTGGAACTGAGGACTCTGATGTGGTAGAAGGGGGAACTGAGGACTCTGATAGGGTAGAAGGGGGAACTGAGGACTCTAATGTGGTAGAGGGTGGAACTGAGGACTCTGATGTGGTAGAGGGTGGAACTGAGGACTCTGATGTGGTAGAGGGTGGAACTGAGGACTCTGATGTGGTAGAAGGGGGAACTGAGGACTCTGATAGGTAGAAGGGGGAACTGAGGACTCTGATGTGGTAGAGGGTGAACTGAGGACTCTGATGTGGTAGAGGGTGGAACTGAGGACTCTGATGTGTGTAAGGGTGGAACTGAGGACTCTGATGTGGTAGAGCGTGGAACTGAGGACTCTGATGTGGTAGAGGGGGAAACTGAGGACTCTGATGTGGTAGAGGGGGGGAACTGAGGGGATACTGAGGTCTCTGATGTGGTAGAGGGGGAAACTGAGGACTCTGATGTGGTAGAGGGGAAACTGAGGACTCTGATGTGGTAGAGGGGGAAACTGAGGACTCTGATGTGGTAGAGGGGGAAACTGAGGACTCTGATGTGGTAGAGGGGGGAACTGAGGGGGAACTGAGGTCTCTGATGTAAATAAGGGTGGTGACTGAGGACTCTGATGGGGCAGAGGTTGGAACTGAGGACTCTGATGTGGTAGAGGGTGGAACTGAGGACTCTGATGTGGTAGAGGGTGGAACTGAGGACTCTGATGTGGTAGAGTGTGGAACTGGGGACTCTGATGTGGTAGAGGGGAAACTGAGGACTCTGATGTGGTAGAGGGGGAACTGAGGGGATACTGAGGTCTCTGATGTGGTAGAGGGGGAAACTGAGGACTCTGATGTGGTAGAGGGGGAAACTGAGGACTCTGATGTGGTAGAGGGGGAAACTGAGGACTCTGATGTGGTAGAGGGGGGAACTGAGGGGGAACTGAGGTCTCTGATGTAAATAAGGGTGGTGACTGAGGACTCTGATGGGGCAGAGGTTGGAACTGAGGACTCTGAAGTGTCAGAGGGTGAATAGACTCTGATTTGGTAGAGGGGGAAACTGAGAGACTCTGATTGGAGACGACTGAGGTCCTTCAAAATGGAGTTGGTACTCAACAGGACATGACCTGAGTGTAAGATCAGATGGACTATGCCCTTCAATGGAGTGGTATTCACAGGACAACCAGTTGTTAAGATGTCCCACCTTGTTTTGTGTCTGCCCGACCATGAGTACTCACCATCCCCCTTGTTATTAACTAAATGAATGAGACCGCACATGAATTGGAGTACAAATGGCCATAGCAGACTTTTTATTAACAAAGACAACTTTTCAGCCTGTTGGTCTTAAGACAGCACCCAGAATTCCAACTTGTTCCATTTGTAACACTGCGGGACCTTTTACCATACCAGGCCTCCAGCCGGGACACACCAGCTCGGAGACAACCCATACCGGCAGTGCAACCATTACCGTATTCCAGCTAACCTTAGTAACCGGAACACACCAGAGGGGCACATACCACCGATGAGCCCCCCACTAGGTATAAAAGAGGAGCCAGAGGTGAAGGCGGCTTCACTCTGCTCGGCTGTGACAGCCACTGCCAAGACTGATCAGAGCCGTGACCACTAGGAGAAGGGGGATCGTTGCGCCGGGTCGCTCCCGGGTGTGCTGACGGGTGTCCCTGCAAAACCACTACCTATGGCTCTATGTGTGTATTGTGTGACCGCGTGGTGCCGCTGCCTAAACCCGCGGCACTGTCTTTGCTAGTCCGCTTCAGTCGCAGAGGGTGGTAGGGGGCTCCGGCCTGACAGCCCCACAGTGTGTGGCACCTGGGTCAGCCCACCCCCCACTTAGTATGCCACTGCCCCCCCCCCACCGTATTTTCTTCCACTGTCTAAAGACCAACCACCGCCACACGATCAGCTGCCATGACGTCCTTTGCTCATATTGCACCTGCAAAGAGATAAAGCAAACCAACCAAACAAAACACAGGGAGGGTGGGTGGGAAACTGCCTGCTTGTCACCTGTCTCTTCTCTGCTGTCCAGAAGACCCCTAGCTATCCCTTAACTAACTACCACAAACCCATCCTCATCTTGTTGCTCCAACCAATCCACCTCCCCAGAGGCGGCTCTTTAATTAGGCAAATTAGGCAGCCTAACATACCCAATGCGTTACCCCAGTTTTGCGGGACAGGGGACCTTAACGCTGCTGTGCTCAGGCAGCGTTAAGAGTCCTGACTCAGGAGCGGGGCCACCAGCGTTCCTAACAACCAGTGAACATTGGTGAGACACCACCCCTTGTGACGTCAATGACCCAGCATGCCCTCAGTTAATGACGTCACAAGGGGGCGTGTTCACCAGGTCACATCACCAGATGGTCCCACCCCATAGTTATTAAAGAGCAGGATCTGGGGGCCACCTTGATAAAAGGGGGCTTCCAGATTCCGCTAAGCCCCCTGCCCACGGACCCACACAACCACCGGCCAGGGTTGTGGGGAAGAGGCTCTTGCCCTTGAATTATTTTTCCCATCAAGGGTGTGAGTGGGGCCCCATGTCAAGTTTTGCCTAAGGCCTCATAAAGCCTAGAGCCACCTCTGCGCCTCTCCCCCATTCTCCACCTATAATCGTTAACCCCATAGTTGCTTTACACTTTCATCTCTCGCTCCGGGCCTTACTAGTGAGAATACTTCTTTAGCAGGCAACTCCTTGATTTTAATTATAGGATCACCTTAAAGTAAATTTGCCATGTTGACTGTGCTGTAAAATCTGTCTCTGGTCATGTAGTGAATCCCGGGATAAGGGCGATAACATGAGGAGAGACGAGATAATGGACATTCCTGGGAGCCGGTGTCCTTGAATACCATCTGCTTGTCTACAGGCCTCTCTGTACACCTGTATCTGGGGTATCATCTTTATACAGGTACGAATCACTGAGCTGCATCAGTCTGGATTCATTGACTCTCATCTCTATCTATTGCCCAAGTATCATTCCTCATCCTGAATTGTGCAATAGACACCCCACACCGTATTCTCCATTCAGCTTGAAACAGGATCCAATAAGCAGAAAGTCTTCTCATTGTTTTGGGACGGCAGCAGATTAGATTTCAGCAGAAGGCGAGTATATGAAAGCGGCCATCTTCTTGTTGCTGTCCTGTACCGCTCTTCACAGTGAGTGGTAAGATAAAGGTAGCCATGCGTAGGCCCGCAGATAAAGGAGTTAATGCATAGTTTCCAAGTGCCATTCCCCCATGCCCTGCAGAATGTCCCACCAAGCAGAGGCCGGCACACAAGATGCCACTACAGGTAGTAGGTGAACGTCACCAACTCATTTTTCCTACTTTTCCCAAATGGCCTCCAATATATTCTGGAAACTATGGTTGGTATCTTCACAAACCTGTAAATATAGAACTCGGGGTCTATCAAATCTGAGGATCAAGGGTAAATGCCTCCCCCAGTTCTCAGGGTGAAGGGGTAAACGTTCCCTCAGTACAAGGGGTGAAGAGGTAAATGTCCCCTCAATTCTGAGGGTGAAGAGCTAACTGTCCCTTCAGTTCTGGCATCTGAATCCATTAATGTCCCCCTAAGTTCTGAGGGTTAAGTGGTGACTGTCCCCTTAGTTCTGGGGAGTAAAGGGGTAAACGTCCCCTCAGTTCTAGAGGTGAAGGGGTAAATGTCTCCTCAGTTCTGGACGTGAAGGGGTAAATGTCTCTTCAGTTCTGGAGGTGAAGGGGTAAATGTCCCCTTAGTTCTGCTAGGTAAAGGGGTAAACGTCCCCTCAGTTCTGGAGGAAAAGGATAAACGTCCCCTCAGTTCTGGAGGTGAAGTGACAACTGTCCCCTAAGTTATGGGGAGGGGCAGGGGCGGACTGACAACTCATGGGGCCCCCGGGCAATAGAAGCATATGGGGCCCCCAGGCTTACAGATGGCCACCAAGCCAGGTGGCAGTACAGAGGCAGGGCAGCTAAAATCTCGGGATTTTTACATCAAAAGCATGAAGGTTTTGGACATAACAGGGAGAGATGTAAAAAAAACACAGATGTTTACATACTGTCTCTGGTTTTACTGAGGCTGGCAACCCTGATGGGGCCCCCTAGTGGCATGGGGCCCTCGGGCAGTGCCCGAGTTCCTCAATGGTCAGTCCGCCCCTGGGGAGGGGTTAAGGTGTAAATGTCTCCTTAGTTCTGGAGGTTAAAGAGGTAAATGTCCCCCTCAGATCTCGGTGTGAATCTGTAAATGTCCCTTCAGTACAAAAGGGGAAGGGGTAAATGTCCCCTCAATTCTGAGGGTGAAGGGGTAACTGTCCCTCCAGTTCGGGAGTTTGAATTAGTTACTGTCCCCCTAATTTCTGAGGGTGAAGTGGTGAATGTACCTTTAGTTATGGGGAATGAGGAATGAAGAGGTACGTCCCCTCAGCTCCGGGGGTAAAGAGACAACTGACCCCTCAGTTCTGGAGATGGAGGGGTAAATGTCCCCTCAGCTCTGGAGGTAAAGGAGTAACTATTGCCTCAGTTCTTGAGGTGAAGGGGTAAATGTCCCCTCAGTTCTGGAGGTAAAGGGGTAACTATTGTCTCAGTTCTGAAGGTGAAGGGGTAAATGTCCCCTCAGTTCTGGAGGTGAAGGGGTAAATGTCTCCTCAGTTCTGGAGGTGAGGGGGTAAATGTCTCCTCAGTTCTGGAGGTGAAGGGGTAAATGTCTCCTCAGTTCTGGAGGTGAAGGGGTAAATGTACCCTTAGTTCTTGAGGTAAAGGGGTAACTATTGCCTCAGTTCTGGAGGTAAAGGGGCAGGGCTTTTTTTCTGGGGGAACTTGGTGGAACTCAGTTCCACCACCTTTGGCTCAGACCCTTTGGTGCCCGCTCACCGCAATCACTTGTGAACACAGAAGTCTGGTTTCTGTGTTTACAAGTGACTGCTTTGTAACCCCCTGAACTCTGCACACTGTATGTAATGCAATTCTGGTATTTAATGCCCCTTTAAGACCCTTCTACTGTTGTGAAATCTGAACGGGTCGTGGTTGAGTTCCTGCACCTATTTTTTGAGAAAAAAAGCTCTGTAAAGGGGTAAATGTTCACTCAGTTCTGGAAATGAGGGGTAAATGTCTCCTCAGTTCTGGAGGTGAAGGTGTAAATGTCTCCTAAGTTCTGGAGGTAAAGGGGTAAATGTTCCCTCAGTTCTGGAGGTAAAGGGGTAAATGCTCCTTTAGTTCTGGAGGTGAAGGAGTAAATGTTCCCTCAGGTTCTGGAGGTAAAGGGGTAAATGTTCCCTCAGCTCTGGAGGGTAAAGGGTAAATGTCTCCTCAGTTCTGGAGGTAAAGGGGTAAATGTCTCCTCAGTTCTGGAGGTGAAGGGGTAAATGTTCCCTCAGCTCTGGAGGTAAAGGGTTTAATGTCTCAACAGTTGTGGAGGTGAGGGGGTAAATGTCTCCTCAGTTCTGGAGGTGAAGGGGTAAATGTCTCCTCAGTTCTGGAGGTAAAGAGGTAAATGTACCCTTAGTTCTTGAGGTAAAGGGGTAACTATTGCCTCAGTTCTGGAGGTAAAGTGGTAAATTTTCACTCAGTTCTGGAAATGAGGGGTAAATGTCTCCTCAGTTCTGGAGGTGAAGGTGTAAATGTCTCCGAAGTTCTGGAGGTAAAGGGGTAAATGTTCCCTCAGTTCTGGAGGTAAAGGGGTAAATGTTCCTTTAGTTCTGGAGGTGAAGGAGTAAATGTTCCCTCAGGTTCTGGAGGTAAAGGGGTAATGCTCCTTTAGTTCTGGAGGTGAGGGGGTAAATGTCTCCTCAGTTCTGGAGGTGAAGGGGTAAATGTCTCCTCAGTTCTGGAGGTAAAGAGGTAAATGTACCCTTAGTTCTTGAGGTAAAGGGGTAACTATTGCCTCAGTTCTGGAGGTAAAGTGGTAAATTTTCACTCAGTTCTGGAAATGAGGGGTAAATGTCTCCTTAGTTCTGGAGGTGAAGGTGTAAATGTCTCCGAAGTTCTGGAGGTAAAGGGGTAAATGTTCCCTCAGTTCTGGAGGTAAAGGGGTAAATGTTCCTTTAGTTCTGGAGGTGAAGGAGTAAATGTTCCCTCAGGTTCTGGAGGTAAAGGGGTAAATGCTCCTTTAGTTCTGGAGGTGAAGGAGTAAATGTTCCCTCAGGTTCTGGAGGTAAAGGGGTAAATGCTCCTTTAGTTCTGGAGGT
The DNA here is from genome assembly GCA_029574335.1 of Rana kukunoris. Taxonomy (NCBI): domain Eukaryota; kingdom Metazoa; phylum Chordata; class Amphibia; order Anura; family Ranidae; genus Rana; species Rana kukunoris. The sequence continues at coordinate 220,028 of JAJQKJ010000502.1, forward strand.
GAGGGGGTAAATGTCTCCTCAGTTCTGGAGGTGAAGGGGTAAATGTCTCCTCAGTTCTGGAGGTAAAGAGGTAAATGTACCCTTAGTTCTTGAGGTAAAGGGGTAACTATTGCCTCAGTTCTGGAGGTAAAGTGGTCAATTTTCACTCAGTTCTGGAAATGAGGGGTAAATGTCTCCTCAGTTCTGGAGGTGAAGGTGTAAATGTCTCCGAAGTTCTGGAGGTAAAGGGTAAATGTTCCCTCAGTTCTGGAGGTAAAGGGGTAAATGTTCCTTTAGTTCTGGAGGTGAAGGAGTAAATGTTCCCTCAGGTTCTGGAGGTAAAGGGGTAAATGCTCCTTTAGTTCTGGAGGTGAAGGAGTAAATGTTCCCTCAGGTTCTGGAGGTAAAGGGGTAAATGTTCCCTCAGCTCTGGAGGGTAAAGGGGTAAATGTCTCCTCAGTTCTGGAGGTAAAGGGGTAAATGTCTCCCTCAGTTCTGGAGGTGAAGGGGTAAATGTTCCCTCAGCTCTGGAGGTAAAGGGTTTAATGTCTCAACAGTTGTGGAGGTGAGGGGTAAATGTCTCCTCAGTTCTGGAGGTGAAGGGGTAAATGTCTCCTCAGTTCTGGAGGTAAAGAGGTAAATGTACCCTTAGTTCTTGAGGTAAAGGGGTAACTATTGCCTCAGTTCTGGAGGTAAAGTGGTAAATTTTCACTCAGTTCTGGAAATGAGGGGTAAATGTCTCCTCAGTTCTGGAGGTGAAGGTGTAAATGTCTCCGAAGTTCTGGAGGTAAAGGGGTAAATGTTCCCTCAGTTCTGGAGGTAAAGGGGTAAATGTTCCTTTAGTTCTGGAGGTGAAGGAGTAAATGTTCCCTCAGGTTCTGGAGGTAAAGGGGTAAATGTCTCCTCAGTTTTGGAGGTGAACGGGTAAATGTCTCCTCAGTTCTAGAGGTAAAGGGGTAAATGTTCCCTCAGTTCTGGAGGTGAAGGGGTAAATGTTCCCTTAGTTCTGGAGGTAAAGGGGTAAATGTCTCAACAGTTGTGGAGGTGAAGGGGTAAATGTCTCCTCAGTTCTGGGGGTAAAATTATAAATATACTCTTAGTTCTTGGGGGTAAAGGGGTAAATGTGCCATCAACTCTGGAGGTAAAGGGGAAAATGTCCTCTCAGTTCTGGGGGTGCACTGGTATATGTACCCTTAGTTCTTCGGGGAGATGGGGCAAATGTCCCCTCAGTAATGGGGGTTGAAGTGATAACTGTCCCCTCAGTTCTGGGGTTGGAGAGGTTAATATCTTGGGTTTGCAGATAAAGCCCGGTAGGGGTCCTTTTTTGATAGCAGAGGGACTTTTTATGAGTGCGGAGACCACCCTGGCCCAGTATTATCTCAGCATTATATGGAGATATTTACGAGGGTCCTCTGCATACCTGAGGGACCTGACAACAAGCGGACATTACCATGACACTGCCATTGGTACTTTCAGATGATAATGGACATTAATGACCTCTCTGCACCCGTAAAATATCTGCAGCCGCTCCACATTCCCTCATAAATGTCCCCCGAGCCACAAAACCAAAGGAAGAGAAAACAGAAAGAGAGAAGAATTATGGCAGCGGAACAACAACTCGGCATAAATAAATACTGTAAAATACTCTGGTTGAATGGGTGCAAATTCCCCGACACCTTCCAAAACCTTGTGGGAAGGTTTCCCGGATGAATAGAAACTGTTTTGGCTACAAAAATGGGGCAACTCCATATAAATGCCTGTGGTTGTCAAACGGAATGTCCAACAACCATAGAGGTGTGATGGTCCTACAGACACCCCAAAATCTTGTGGAAGGCCCTCAGACTATTGGAGGTTGGGAAAGCGACAATGGTGGCGCAACTCCACATAAATACTAATGGAATAGGATATTCAACAATTATATACAGTTACAATAAAAAGTATGTGAACCCTTCTGGAATGATATTGATTTCTGCGCAAATTGGTCATAAAATGTGATCTGATCTTCATCTAAGTCACAACAATAGCCAATCACAGTCCGGCTTACACTAATACCACACAAAGAATTAAATGTCACCATGTTTTTATTGAACACACCATGTAAACATTCTCAGTGCAGGTGGAAAAAGTATGTGAACCCTTGGATTTAATAACTGGTTGAACCTCCTTTGGCAGCAATAACTTCACCCAAACGTTTCCTGTAGTTGCAGATCAGACGTGCACAACGGTCAGGAGTCATTCTTCACCATTCCTCTTTACAGAACTGTTTCAGTTCAGCAATATTCTTGGGATGTCTGGTGTGAATCGCTTTCTTGAGGTCATGCCACAGCATCTCAATTGGGTTGAGGTCAGGACTCTGACTGGGCCACTCCAGAAGGCGTATTTTCTTCTGTTTAAGCCATTCTGTTGTTGATTTGCTTCTATGATTTGGGTCGTTGTCCTGTTGCAACACCCACCTTCTGTTGAGCTTCAGCTGGTGGACAGATGGCCTTAAGTTCTCCTGCATAATGTCTTGATAAACTTGGGAATTAATTTTTCTTTCGACGATAGCAATCCGTCCAGGCCCTGATGCAGCAAAGCACCCCAAAGCATGATGCCCCACCACCATACTTCACAGTTGGGATGAGGTTTTGATGTTGGTGTGCTGTGCCTCAATTTCTCCACAAATTGCATTGTGTGTTTCTTCCACAAACAATTGAACTTTGGTTTCATCTGTCCACAGAATATTTTGCCAGTACTGCTGTAGAAAATCCAGGTGATCTTGTGCAAATGTAAACGTGCAGCAATGTTTTTTTTTGGACAGCAGTGGCTTCCTCTGTGGTATCCTCCCATGAAATCCATTCTTGTTTAGTGTTTTACGTATCATAGATTCGCTAACAGGGATGTTAGCACATGCCAGAGACTTTAGTACTTTTGTAAGTCTTTAGCTGACACTCTAGGATTCTTCTTCACCTCATTGAGCAGTCTGCGCTGTGCTCTTGCACTCATCTTTACAGGACGGCCACTCCTAGGGAGAGTAGCAGCAGTGCTGAACTTTCTCCATTTATAGACAATTTGTTTTAACCGTGGAATGATGAACAGCAAGGCTTTCGGAGATACTTTTATAACCCTTTCCAGCTTAATGCAAGTCAACAATTCTTAATCGTAGGTCTTCTGAGAGCTCTTTTGTGCGAGGCATCATTCACATCAGGCAATGTTTCTTGTGAAAAGCAAACCCAGAACTGGTGTGTGTTTTTTTATAGGGCAGGGCAGCTATAACCAACACCTCCAATCTCATCTCATTGATTGAACTCCAGTTGGCTGACACCTCACTCAAATAGCATATTTGGAGATGTCATTAGTCTAGGGGTTCACATACTTTTTCCACCTGCACTGTGAATGTTTACATGGTGTGTTCAATAAAAACATGGTAACATTTAATTCTTTGTGTGTTATTAGTGTAAGCAGACTGTTATTGTCTATTGTTGTGACTTAGATGAAGATCAGATCACATTTTATGACCAATTTGTGCAGAAATCCATATCATTCCCAAAGGGTTCACATACTTTTTCTTGCAACTGTATCCCACGACTCTCTACCTCAGCATCCTGCTCTTCACACAAACATATAAACCAAACCCACAACTCTTCCCTTTATGGCTCCGCCATACAAACAGGATGATATCAAAGTGTTTGATGAAGATTTCACAAACCAGGTATAGTTGCAACATTCTAGGAGGATAAAAGAAATCCGATGATGACTAATGAGAATGGAATACTCCCCGACGTTCTTAGGAAAATAACGCTTAGCGTGTGGTGCGCCTTCTACGGTCTGATGATCGGAAGATAAATGTCGTTGGATGTCAACAAAGATCAAACTCTCATCATAATAGACTTCAGCCCTCTGCTAGCCGGGGGTGCCTGAAACTTTACCGCAAGCTCTGTGCCCAGTGAGCCCATTACATGAGCCGGGGGGGGGGGTGGGAATTCTGGGAAGTCCGAACAGGCGGTATACACACACTGCTCCTCTCACCGCGCCAAAGATGCTGCTGACAGGAGATTTTTTCTCTCCCCCGCCAGTACATCACCTTAGTGTGAAAGCCCCCTATTTTTAGCGCTGTACCGCCTCAAAAACTCCCAGTGAAGGGAACTCGTAGGCCCCTTACACACTGGGGCGTTTTTCCAGCGTTATTCAAGTGTTTTTCCAGCGTTATTCGAGCATTTTTCGAGTGTTATTCAAGCGTTTTTCTAGCGTTTTTCAAGTGTTTTTCGAGCGTTATTCAAGCGTTTTTCGAGCGTTATTCAAGCATTTTTCAAACGTTATTTGAGCGTTTTTTTCGAGCGTTATTCAAGCATTTTTCGAGTGTTATTCAAGCGTTTTTCTAGCGTTTTTCAAGTGTTTTTCGAGCGCTATTCAATCGTTTTTCGAGCGTTATTCAAGCATTTTTCGAGCGTTATTTGAGCATTTTTCAAGCGTTATTCGACCATTTTTTGAGCATTTTCTTCGCTGCTATACCGCCTGAAAAACTCCTTCACTGCATCCTCAATGTGAAAGCTCGAGGGCGGTATTAACCCTTTATTGGCCGCTAGTGGCGGTTAATACCGCACCGCTAGCGGCCGATTCCCGCGCTATCCCGGCGATATACCGCCACCGTGGCTCCCGCTCCAATGAGAAAAGGGGCCTTATTCGACCATTTTTATCGTCTTAGCATTCGAAATTCGAAAAAGCATTTTTCGAGCGTCATTCGAGCGAGCTTTTATTTTCGAAAGTTATTCGAGGCATTTTTTCGAGCGTCTTTCTAGG